>CAADRB010000031.1:784428-882537 GCA_900708905.1 Hymenolepis diminuta
GATTTTTTTTGATATTTTGAAAATTAAAATTTGTAATACTATTTTTATAAAAAATGTCCAATTTCGTAAGTTTTTTTCTTAACAATATTTAAGTATTTTAAAATCATAAAAAGATTAAAACAATCATAAGATTATTTAACGAGAATATAAAATTAAAGTTTCGCACCGGTTTCAAGTCGATACATAGCGCAGAACACAAATGAGAACTGTTTTCTTGCTTGGGATCCGCTGGACCCCGTGTGTCCTCAACGTTATTTTTTCGATGTGTGTCCTCAACGGGTTAAAAAATAATTGGTTAAATTGGACCGAAAGAGTGGAAGCTAATATAAACGCTGATACGACAACATTTCAAATTAATACTTACAACACGAACTTAACGAATGAAGAGATATTTCTAAAATTCACAATATCTTCAATGATTTTTAAAAATTAATTTCAGCAAATGTATTAAAATTGACCATCTACTATTGTATCTACTGCGATATAATCAAAGATGAAATGCTTTATGTAGATTTAAGTTTATTGCTACTTACAAATTTATTTGTCATGCAAACGGTACACTTGGTTAATCGATCTGCAGATATTGATTTAAATACATTTTCGTTGACGTTTCAAGTTTACTGATTTAAATTATATTCACAAGGTCAGATTAAACGCTTCCTTAGTAATCCCGGGGACTTTGACTTTGAATCAAACCATGAATATCATATCCTAAGCTGTATTTGACTACAATATAAAGTGCTTTCGAGAAAACATGAATTCTACGTGATTACTTTGTCGTCTTTCGAGACTTAAATTTTAGACAATATTGTTCTATTGTTTGGCAAATTGAACGCATTCAAACTCCCTTTTTCTCATTATTTATTAATAAATGGTGCGAGGAGTAGACAAAGAAATCAAAACGAATTTCGAAATATTCAGCCTTATTAATACATTGAATTCCTGAATTTTGTGAAATTATGGAAATAAAACAAACACCACAGTGCTTGATGATAATTCGATAAAATGAAATCTAATGCTTTAAGAGGTATTTCGAGATTCAATTCCTATATCACGGAGCTCAGTCTTTTAGGTTATTGATTAACCAACCTCTTTAAACACATTTTAAAATGAACAGAAATTTTATCCAGTAGACGGAATATTGTTCATTTACAAATAAAGGTATGTCTAAAAGAAAGATGAGAGACATTACGATCCAGCTAAGAATTAATTGTTTCTCTTACAGATTACTTTTAAAAAAATAGGCAAAAAAGAGATTATCTAAATAAATAGAAGAGGTTGCCATCTAAAAATAAAGGCTACCAACTACGAGACAATATGAGAAGACAATTTATACCAACGTCATAGCAAAAGTACTCTAAAATTATTTTGTCTATGGGAGGATTTTAAGGGAGGTACAGTAAAGTTTTCAATAAGAGAGGTGAGAAAAAAGGTGAGGTAACACTTGACTTGAGTGGTATTAAGGATTCCTGAAACCGATCTTATGAGAAACAATCAAATTTTTCCCCTCCTTTTATCGAACGGTAATGCTGACTATCCATGTCACTTGATGCGTTCCGCTGACCATTGATTATCTTAGCAGACGTGAACGCTTAGAAGACATGAAAATTTATTTAGGAATGTCTACTTAACTCGTTTTCGATCCCTTGCATTTAAAATTCCCAGCGAGAAACAAAAATAATACGTCAAATGGATCGTAGAATATCGCATTGTAAGGAGTAATACACATGACAGACAGAATCATTGTTTGATAACAGTGAGTAAATTAGTCAGAAAAACTGTCATTGAACTTGGCAGCAATTTGAGTTAAGTCTTCGGTGTTATATATTATCCCAATATCTAGCTCTGGGGTCAAGCAGTCTAACGGGGCGTAGAAATCAAGTATCATTAGCTTATCCGGGAGGAGAAAATATTCGAACTTGAGGCGGGTTGAATTACATTAGTCCCAATATCCGATACTTAGTACTATGATTATGAATAAAAAATGATAAAAACATAGGAATCTCATGGGTGAAAAAAATGACCCAAACATATCAAAATGAACATTCAACTCACCGTTTGTTGGACATTATTTCCAACAACAGTAGGATCCGAATTGTAGGACTTCGACGGTGTCTGCTGAGTGGGAACTGTCAATTGCGAAACACCTGAGGCATTGTTAATCTTAACTACATCCGATTGGGTGACAAGTATATCCCACAATCGGCAGTAGAGAGTTGTCAGGCAGTTTACCATTTGTGGAACATCCATCAGCCTCCCATCACAGCCTTCATTGCATAGAGGTGAAGTGAGACCGTGTCGAGCGAAAGTTTCTGTAGCCACATTTAGAGGTATTTGATCAACTAGAAAGAACAAGTATGCCTTAATTACTGTTACATAATTTGATCAATAAGAGCTTATGAATAAACCACATTTAGCCAATTTAGTATATATAAATTGCAAATGAAAGACAAATTTTCAACGAAAAACGATAAATAATTAAAAGTAATTCTTAATAAAACTTAAAGGAACTTAAAAACCAATGAAATACCTTAAAACATATAGCGAAATAAAAAATGGGAAATCGAAATACTATAATTGCGATTGAATCTCCTTTTCCGCAAAGGCTGTAAATTAAAATTACATTTTCAAAATCATTTAAAATCTAGACTTAGATTTCTGAAAACTAGAACTAAATAATGAATTTCAAAGTTAAAAATTTCAATTGAATACAGGTGATAACCGGGTGCCCTTAAAATCACTAACTTAGTGGAACACCTTGAACAGTCTCAACTCATAAAGTTCTTTATTAAACTCCAAACTTCAGCTAAATAAAATATACCGGACTTCGGGACTGAAATCTCCTAATTTCACTTTCCACTCCTTCAGGCAATTTTATACTGAAATCTATGTACCTCTGCTTTAATGCAGTTTGATACGACGTCTCATGTGGTAAACAACAAATGACAGAGCTAATTTTTACTTATTTGAACACATTTAAAATAGTTTTTTATTGCATATAAAAAACCTTTATTCAAAGTTTTAACTCACAGAAAAGTCTTAGCTGGAGTTGGCGGATTTTCGCTGCCGCTCTATAAGCCTGGAATCGAATCGTGTTGCTTTCATCCATTTTTTGTAACAGTTCAATCATTGCTGGATGATCCCACTGTGTCTCTTGGGTTGCATGACTAATTTCATAGAAAAAAGATAATTTATTTAAAAATTTACGCATTTCTAAATGATTCAGAATAAAATATTTAAGTGATAATATTGTATTAAATATTTCTCTTAACAGCTTAAATTTGATTTTATTTAAGGTTGCAAAAAATCATTAAAATTCACGATTAAAAAATTTTAAATAATCAATAATTATACTTTACTTAATTCTTGACTTATTTTGTATTAATTATTAAACAAAATGTCGCATATTTATAGAAAATAATTTCAATGAAATATCTTATTACCGTGCACATTTGAATGATAATATTTAACAATTATAATGCGATTAAAACTGAAATTATGCTATAACATACAATCAGCTTACTTTTTGTAGTAAGGAACCTGATTTCCAGCCGGTAATAGACAACGCTCCCAAGGATAAGACACTGAAAGGAATGAGAGCTGACCGTATATTCGCAAATCAATGACGAAAAAAATAGCTAGTTTTTAAATATGTTGAGAAGCAAAATCTTTGAAAGGATTTTTTAAACCAGTAACAGAATTGAGAATACCGGGTGTATTTTGATCACTAATAATTTAAAAGAAAAACAAATAGGCAGCCAAATCAGATGATCTTGAGTTTGAAATCCATAGTTATTAGTCTTTTCAAAAAGCACTTTTATTTAACTAGCAGCTGAAGGACAATATATAAAGGGGTTTAAAGCACATATTTCGAGTTAGAAGTTATTAAGTTCATCTACTCTTTCCATCGTTCTCGACAAAATTCTTCAACTTTTTCACATTGGAAAGCTTTCTGTGAGCCCACTATTAAATTAACTTTTAACTGTTTATCAGTTCAACTCAGTTCAACCGTACTCTGAACTTCACTCCGTTCCATATATGACTCATCCCCCATCCATTAAGCGCCTTCTCAATTACCAAGTTTCGCACATTAAGCTTCTCTCTTGTACCCTTACCAAGTTTGCAGTCAGCTGCCACATGCTGTCTTTTAATACAAGCATCCAGTCAATTCCTATCTCTTATAATATTTAATACGATATAAAGTTGGAAGGGTAATATCTTCGCAGGTTTTCTTTTACTTAAACTAGTGATTCATAAACTATTATTTCCTTTCAAGAATTTATATGAATTTATATATAGTATATAAAAATACTAAGAAAAAATTAATTAATCAAGCATTTAGTTCATACCGGTTTTGAAGGTTTGAAGCCAGCATTCAGAAGGGGTCTTAGGCCTTGGAATAAGGGTACCATCATTGCCAGGAGCATTTACTCCATCCGAATTCAACATGTGCTGAGGAGGTGATCTGAGACTTCTTTGTAAAGCTGGAACTGGTTGTGACATCGCGGATGCCATTCCATTTACAGACAATGATCGATTCATCTCTTCATTAGTCAGTGATCGTAATCGCTCCAACCTAAGAAAACACAAAAATAAAAATAGAATCTGCCATTGTCATGGGAAGGTCATTTGTTACTTGATATTTAAATTGGGAAACAGTTCTAAATAAAAACCTAATGGCAAATGATATTTCGGAAATCACAAACAAAAAAAGAATCCCGTTTCATTTAACAATGGTAGTGTTGCCTCCAGCAAATAGCCCGTCATAAAATACATTAATAATTCTATGCATAAAAAACGTACAACATGAAATCGCATCAAACGGGTTGTATTTGCTAATAAAGCAATCAAAAGTATCAATATTTAAACCTCTGAGGGTGAGAGGGGAGGATTGCAAACTGAAGTGGGAATTCGTCCAGTTGGCAGCTAATTTGGAGCAAGAATGAGAGAGACAATTGTTGGTTAAGCCACTCTGTGGTAAAAGGAGATGAGATATAAGCCTATTTTAGAAAATAGGAAGAATTTTACAACGTCGGGCAGTGGGAAATAAGATTTGCAGCAACAGTATGGTTGCACAGTTTCGTGGCTATGCAAGCTAAGAAGAATTACACATTATTACTCCATCGTTAAGACAGTTTGTGGCTGAGCCAATCGTCAGCAATGACGGTAAAAATCTAACTAATTGTTTACTATAACGTATAACAACAAGATGAATCAGTTATTTCCAGTAGAAAACGAATCCTTCTTTAAGGGTTTTGGTGCTTTAGGAGGATCGGGTACCAAAAAAGGTATTGAAAAAAGGCGATCATCGTTTCAAAATTTTGCGTAAAAGGATTAGTCTATTTGGTAATAAGTGGCTGATAACCTAACCAAATCTGGCAATGTATGTTCATTTAAAACGCTTAATTAAGGAATTGTTTTCCGATTAAATTTTCACGAATAGTTTTTGATTGACTGTTTTTGAGGTTTAAGTTAATGATTTTGGGCGAAAGCCAGATCTTATCAATGTACATGCATTGGCCTGTCTATCAAACCCCTACGAAGATTAAAACAATCATCAGACAATACCTTCTCCTCTTTCTAAGTTCCTTAAAGGCCACGTGTTTACCCCTACATTCACAGCTGGATTCTCATTGTCATTTAATTTTTAAATTGTCTACCGACTCTGTCCGTAACCATATGGGCTTAAATAACCCATTCTGGACCACTTCGTTTCCTCATCGACATTTCTAACATACTCATTCCGCTCTTCTCCAATCCCTGCAGTCAGACCCTTCACCAATTTCTCTTTATCTGCAGCTCACTGAGCATTGGAACTATTCGATCCTGCTTTCTACCAATTAGCTAACCAAATTCGAGTAAAGTAACAGTTCAGATTATTTGTTCTTTAGCACAATCAGGTCATCTGAACTTCCAATTGTGATTTTCCCACTTAGGATGTCAACCGAGCCAATTTCTCGTACATGAGTGTCTCTTTGTTATGCTCATTTAACCGACCCTACTAAAGGCATTTCTTGATATTCTAGCCTTTCCAAAAAACTGGTAACTTGGACTAAATATTTTTCGTTGTTTGGTGTTATGATATCATTTAAAACCAGAAGCATATTATATCTATACGAGCCTATTGCTAACTTTTTCGCTGGATAATATATGAAAAATAATATTTTTCAAATATAAAAGTGATTTTGGATAAATTCGTCAAAATGCTGAAACTGAGTGCGGATCTATCTCCTATGCAGCTAACTCATCAAATTTTACCTCAGAATCTAAGGAAATTGCTCATGTTGTGAGCTTCCAACTTGCTCAATGTAATTTAGTCTCTTCTTGCTTTCGAACCACCACATACAAAATTTCGCCCTGTTATATTGCTGCCGCACTATTCTTACGGTAAGCTGCTTATTAATTTGTCCCGAATATCGATCTTCTATGTTCTCTTCATAGTCAGGTTAAGTGTACCACTTGAGTGGCGGATACCCTCCTTGTTCAATCCTAATAGAGTTATAGTAGATCCCCTGTCTCCTATCGATCTTGTAGAAACATGAAAGTACTATAGCAAAGAAAGGTTTCTCATACTCAAATTGGTGACTATTTCTTAGCTGTGGCTATTTCCTAATTAATATCCTTAACGTTTAATGAATAATATGAGCAGACTTACCTAATTTTTAAACCATCCAGACGTGAGATTAGAACGTGGGATATGATAGTTCCATCATCACTGAGACACAGAGCTTGCCCGTCTAGACCAGCAATAGCATGAGTTACGGAGGCACAAGCGTCCCAAATCATCTAAGACGCATAAAAAATATTAAAGATATTGAAAGGCAAAAAAGATCTATCTGTGAGTTTTTTTTAAAAATTATCAGATCTTTCATAAATAAACGCAAATCTATCGAAAGTCTGCAAAATCCCCATACGTTCCAAATATCAACAGTATTTAGGAACAAACACTGATTGCAACGAATCAAAGCTAAACAGCAATTTCAACATAATTGACAAGAAGCAAAAGGGAAGAGAATTTGAGTGATAATTTAGAATCGTCAATATTTTCTAAACAAAACTCAAGGACTTAGCCTTAGGCAATTTGAAAATAAAGATTGGAGGCAAATATATCTAACCATGAGTTCGACATACCAATGACGAATGCAAATCGTACAAAAAGCATATTTTGCTAATAAATAATGAAGAGCTTCTTAGTTGAAAACAAATAAATAATGGATAGATTAATAATATTATAAATAGCAAATAGAGAGGATATTTGATTCGAAATACACCTAGAAATATAAATGTCCGTTTAATATATTAGTGCCATCGAATAATAAGTGCTTTAACAAAAATTTCCTGTTCTAACCTTAAATAATGAATTTTCTTCGGATATAATCCCTAAAATTTGAAAATGTATTAAAGGTAATGCAAAAGCTTTGGACCATTAATGCCTGTTGATAGAATTAATTTCAGTTTAGTTAACTTAATTATGTCAATTTCCTTCCCTCATTTTTCTAATTAAAGATTGTATTAGATGATTAATGAATAAAAAGAGAATAACATGACAATACCCTTGAAAGAATTATTCGTTTCGGAATTATTTTGCTTTCAATAGAAACATGCATTTATTCAATTCGAAAGCCTAGATGCTTAAGTTAAACGACTTGGGTGGGCAACTCCAGAAGAGCAAAAATTGAAATATTTTCGCAAAGATAAAGAATGCATTTTTCCCGGAAGTTTAAGGAGGTAAGAATAGCAAAGACGAAGTAAAATGTTAAGAAATTACTGGTAGTGTTTGGTCGTTTGTTGGGGAAGAAGGATCTTGCGACATTAGGAGTTTTTGAGCTGCTTTGAGTTCATTTTCTGCATCATCGAGTACTCGTTCGAACACAGTTAGTTTCTAAAATAAGATGGAGATTTAAAAATCTTAAACTAAATGAAAAAAATGTGGGCCAATAATCGGTTTTCTTACCTGAAAAGCTCGATCGAGTTGTTGACGATATGTGAGCATTGATCGATTCAGTTCTCCCCAGTGTTTGTCCAGATAATTCAGATGCCTTCGTATACGGCGAACAATTCGTTTGGTGCTCATATTCGATTCGTCTAAATCCACCTTTCCGGGTTCGTACTCTGACCCATCAGAATCGCCTAAATATATCACCAATGAAGACGTTTCATTTCTATTTCTAATTTTCAACATATGACAGTCGAAGAAGAAATACGAGATAGAATTTATGTTAATTCCACTTTTTACTAATTTGAATAGAAATGTCCTTGACTATAATTAACTCGGATTTAGTGTTTATTGAACGGATATTGCATAGCGACTATATTCTCTGTGATTTGCTTTTTGTTCTTATGCATAAAGAAACCTGAAATGGTCTTCATTATTATAATAAATATTGATCCATTTTCTGAAAATTTCACAAAAGGGTAGGTAAACTCAAAACTCTAAAATTCCTAGGAAGCATATATAAAACCCTTCTCTTGCTCTTTTAAAGTTGCTGTAATAGGTCCAGGCTGCATTAAGAATAAGAAAGAAGCAGACCAGTTAACTACTGAGATACTTCAGTAATCGATGTGGATACTTTTGACGCGCTTTATTTTCTTAAGACAATTCACTCCATTATAGTATACTTAGCGACCAAAAGATAAATTTTCAACTTAACTCGGTTGAAGATGTATGGAATTTATTTACGTAACATGATAAATTCGATGGTAAATTCATCCAAATCTGCATTTTTAACTAAAATAAAGCGTTCTGACATCGAATTAGACAGTATTGGAGATTCCTGCTAGGCAGAATCCAAATTGCAGCCAAACAATTAATAAGAAAATGCCAAACTAAGAGGGAAACGCCCAATGTGAATCCCTTCCGTAGCAGTGCAATTTGCATCCCTTCAAATCATACGAAGACATGGATTCTGATTTCTTTAAATTAATTTTCGGCCTGTCTTGCGCGTATAAATATAACAATTTTTAAGGAGATTGGAAAATCCAGAAAGTAAAACCTATCAGGGTATTTTTGTCAGGAGAAATGACTAAAAACACTTATAGAAGTGAGTACTGAGATGTGCAACACATTCTCACTGAAAGGATTATTTATGAGAGAAATGGTCAATTTATTCAATTGTGTGTATGTCACAAATGGTCATGAAAATAAATCGATTGAACTTCTTTGATTGTATGAGTAAAAAAACAAATAAGCACCGTCTTTCCAAAAGTATACTGTTTTCTGCTTGGTGATATATGAATTCAAGGTATAAATAGGAGTCTTAATTTTACTGGAGTGCACAAAATGCCTTTGTTCAATCGTGAATTCACTGAAGCAGATACTATTCAACCACATTCGGGGTGGAGAGATAACAAAATATATAAATTTCCGCCGAGTCGGACATTTATCTTTGAGATCAATTTGCCTTCTCTAAAAAGGGAGAGGAGCTGCATAAATTGATTAAAATATAAACCAACAGAAAATTTCAAAGTTACATTTAATCAAAATTAAGTGTAATCTAAATTATTAAAGTAAAGTGTCATCTGAGTCGTCATTAAAAACTTCATTATAGCATAATACAGGATTTAAATGGAATGAATAGTATTACGGATTCGTCTGCGTTAAGAGATGACTATTGTGAAGTGTTTCGACAGCGAAATGCATATAACTTTGAAGTAATAATTATGTTCTATGATCTTCGACTCCTCAACAAGTTCAGCTCTTACTTTAGCACCATACTTTATCAAAAACACTAAAATCAAATGGTTTCAAAGGCGGATTGACCATCAGAAAGGGAATGATTTGTTTCTTAAACCAATTCCTGGTTTACAGCGAATGTGACTGGAAAAAATGAAACTTCTCATTCTAGCTACAAATAATTGTCCTAACGTTTAAAAATGGAGAAAAATCAAAAGTTTATTCTTAAGGTAAAAAACAGGATACCTTCAGACTCCATATTGAAATTATATCTTCCGTCTATGGACTGGTCTTGCATGAACATCTTTCCCCGATCAAGAATCTCCTCAATTTGGAATCTATGCTGACGCATTTCTTCTTCCAAAATCTACAAACAAATGAATGTAACGGTTTTAGAATGATCATTTTTCAAATAATTAAATTTGTATGAACTCCTTTTACTATCAGGCCAAAAATAATCAATCAATGCATCCTTATTTTCCTGAATCCCAAGCCTATACTTAAACTGAAGAATGTATAACCTACCGAGAAAGAATTGATGAGTTGACTGACACTTTCGCTATCACCTCCGATAGTGCCCTTAAGCTGATGGAAATTGGCATCCTGATGAGCCAGCCAATCGTTTATTTGCCGTAGTTGAGCCAAGAAGAGTCGCCAATTCTCATTAGAGAGTCTTTGTGAGGACCTGGATTCCAGAAATTACCAAATGTTTTAATTGATATTTAAATACATGAGTATGTACCATCCTTTCTCATAAAGGTGCACTTTATCATAAGTATGACATTTAAATCATCATGCAGAAAGCTTCATAAAACTTCCCCTTAAATTGCGACGCTGAGAAGGATTTTAAATTCACCTAAATTATTCAAGCATTAGGAGGCCCTCCAAAGTGAATTTATTCTTATTCCGTGCATGAAAAATTGCCGTGACATTCCATTCATTCTAAGTTGAGAATGTTCTAAACATATTTCATTGCGCCTAAATACACAATCCTTTCTCCTATGTTCGAAATTAATTCAAAAATGACGCAAATAGAAACGATTTCGTTATATATGCGATTAGATGTGATGTGTTGGACATGGCTTCGTGCCGCAATTATTTCAAAGTTATAAATAATACGCAAAATTAGGATAAACAAATGTAAACGGAGTGCTAACGCCGAAGGTAATACACTCAAACCGTGATGTCGAAAACGCAAACATTTATTAACAAGGTGTGCTTTAACTACTGTTACTTCTAAATTAAATGCGTTTGCACTATATCAGTTCTAAGTATTCCATTACTTCACGGCAAAAGACGCAGAATCTTTTCATTGAATATTTATTTGCAACTTTCAAAACTTTTTTGCTATGTAAAGTGCCTATCTTTTAATGTTTTCTAAACGTCCTTATAAGAGACTAAAAAACAATCCAAGATTGTGACTCTTTTCTAGATGAATTATTTCATTCGTAGGTTTTTATGCGAAACGTAAAGAGTAATAAGTTCTTTCAGGGTTACCTTGAATCATACGGCCTCGAACGAATCTCGACACTCCGAGAGATTTGGTTATTCCGGTAGTTCTCATCCAATAATACCTTCACAAAAAATTGAAAGTAAAAAAATAAAATAAAATCAGATCAGTCATTAATGAATTAAAAATTATTATTAATCTTCGACTCCTTTCCGCAATCCTGATAATTTTACACATACAGAACTTTAAAATTTGGCTGCAGTATCTTCCAGGCAAAAAATTACAAATTAAAGATTTTGAATGTTAAATAAAAATTATATTCCGAAAGTTAAAATTTTGTTGAAATGACACTTTTCTTGTATGCAAAATTATTAGCGTGTAATTTGGTTCAACTATAATAGAGGGTGACCGGCTTCAAAATGCCGATTTTTTAAGTCAACATTTTGAAATTACACCATACTGAATTCATTTTGAATGTATGCGTAAATTTAAACAAAAATATTTAATTCTTTTCAGAAACATACTTTCTGACCATAACCACGATGTCCCATAGTGCTGTAAGTTTGCAGCTGACTGCCATCACCATTTCCAAACGCATTTATCATCGAAGTTTCCATACTCCTTGATTCCATTGGACGAATCGGATCACCAGAGCTGTATGTTCCAGGTTGTTGGGAGGTGACAGTTCTCAAACGAACAATTCGTTGAAGATCCGATTCAGGTCTCTTGGATTGAGGAGAAACTGGAATTTCGATGAGATCAGGATCCATTTGTGTTGTTCCCTCAAGAGACTCTCGAAGACTAAATGAGAGAAGAGTGTCAAGCTTAAGTAATGCACGAAGCTTTGATCAATTCTTTGCCACGATTCCTTATCACGAACCACTTTTTAAGCCGACGATAATATATTTCACGTCTAAGGCTAATCAAGGATAGCAAATAACATAGACAGTTGCTAATCTGAAAATGACAACTTAAGCGAAATTTTGATATAGCATTTGTTTGTTTGAAAAAATTCGAGTGATAATAATATAATTTTTGACCAAAATATTGATTTCATATTCATCCTCTCTTAACCGAAATCTCTCAAATACAATTATGAGGAGATGGTTCAAATTCATATCATTTTCACCTTTGATAAATTCTTCTCTTTATGTTGACTCTGATTATTTAACGACCTATTCAAATAAAATTTACCCGGAATTGATATTAGTTTTAGTTAAAAATAACGGCCTATCAGCGCCGAAATATTCAAAGCTGATTCCAGTCTCTCAAATAGTGAATCCCAACTCATGGATTTTCACTCAAAAACCGTGAAATACATAAGTGAAATACGAATTTTTGAGGAAAAGAAGACAGTGCTCTTGCACTAGTGAAGAGGTCACTGCTTCTCAAACAACGACCAGAAATGACTTCAAGTGTCCAATTTCCAGATGATTTAGGTTTTACAAGAGGGAAGGTTGGTTAGACCGTCATAAGGCAATACGTCATTCCCGATTACTACAATGGATCCGATTCAATCTTGAAGATTACAAACGGCTAAACAGAAACAATGGCCGAATTCGCAAAAAAAATGCCCAACATATTCCTCAAGCTGATCTGATTAATAAACAAGTTGAAATCCCAAACTCCATCGATCGATTTCTCCTACCTTCCCCAAGAAATTAGAACCCTGAAGCCGAGCATTCCTTTGTCCAAAATTCCTTTTTCATTCATTCATTTTTAGCTCATTTCGGTAAAGAATCGTTGAACTGAATAGGTTAACATCAATTTTTACTTGTTTAATGGTAAATCTATTTATTCCATGTTGAATTCTTTCATTGTCTGATATACTAATTAACCGCTATAAAAGTCAATTAGCAGAACGCTATTACTTTAAAACCTTGTCGAATTATGTGAGGAGACTGCTAAAAATCATCAAGGACTACTCCGGAAGTAAGCTATTTCCGGACTTCCTTTAACTCTCACTTGATTTCGATGTGTGCAGAGGCATGAAACTAGATTTTTCAAACAAACTTCCTTTAATTTAAAAGCAAGTAGACATAAAATTCGCAGTAGCTTCAAGAATCGTACATTCGAAATTTATACTACATATGAGTAAATTATGAGAATTTAAGCCTCACTGCTCTTGTATCTGACTCAATATTTAGAGCAATCAAAGGATGCCAAATAGGTTTAATAGAATTCAGAAGCAATTCACCATTTGTTCGTTAAAGTATCGAAATTATTAGTATTTGTAATACAATTTATAGAACATTTTCGTACCCGGAGACTAACTGTGACCAGCGCATTTGAATCGCTTCCTGATCTGCGCGGAACTTTTGGGTATCTTCTTTGGAGTACTTGGCCAGAATCGCCTCACATTTATTCTGATGGATTGTGAACTTGGTTTCCCCGTCTGGTAGCCTGTCAATTATTTCCTGAAACGAAAACATGATATTCAACAGCACGCTTTCGTATCCAACGACGTACATTGCTATAATGCTATAAAAACAAAGATTGCACAGGTCTTGTGGCAGACATTTGAGATATTTTAATTGTTAGAATATAAGATAATATTCAAATAAAAATACCCACATTAAGTATCATTACTTTTATTTATGCTTAAATGAATACCTTATATTAGTTAGTGTTAAAGGAAATTAAATTTTTAGGAAGTCGATTTAAGTATTTGATGTATCTGAGCAAAATTGAATGACTTTACTTCTCATGCATTGAATTATCAAATATTGAGTTCCTACACCCATTTACGGACGCGCAATCTAGCCACCCTTCCAATTCCTCACATATCCCACTCTTTTTAAGCAATTTTGTTTCTTTAAAATTGGCGTCTTTCTTCGTCCTTCTTCTGGGTTTGACAAATGGGTTCCAAATAATATCAAATTGGAATCCTGAGTTTTACCAGTAGTAACACACTTTTTTATAGTATTTTTCAGGACAGAGGACATTTTGGGCATAACACTTAACTAAGTAAGCATTCATTCATTATAGTCACAACACGGGGAAAATTGATTACAGTTTCAGTTCTAGTATATGAGCAAAGCACGTAAAGAAGAAACACGTGATGAGTGTATACTATGTAAGAAGCATGTGTAAATATCTTCATTGAAGTCAAAATTTGTTTCGATCAACAATCCGTTACAGAAACAAAGCTTTTCAATCCACATTTGCATCCCCACATTTGATTGAAGAATGGGTGATGTTCCATGAAAATATAAATTCCTAAATTTCGAGCCCTTTAAGCCCTGCATTCACCAAAACAATAAAGTTGCAAATTATTCTACTTAAACTAACTGGGCAAAAAGCTGGAATTACCACAAAATGGCAAGAAGGAGGGGACGAAAAGAATACCTGAATCATGCGCTTCCTTTCGTTGACATCTTGGGTGTTAGAAATTGCGTCGGCAAGGTTGGATTCAGCTCGTGAAAGCCATCTGTCAAGTTCTCGCTCGAGCGTTTTCAGCTCATCAGTAGCTGTCATCATCTTTTCTAATTCATCCAGCCGAGCTTTCACTTGAGCACTGGTTTCATTCCAGCACTGACGCACTTCCTCAACTACAAAAATATAATAAGAATAATAAAATTCAATTGAAATTAAACAAAAAAACATTAAATTTACCAAACCACCTCAGAAAAACTTCAAAATGAAAGAAAATATTCTAGCGCTTATAACATTCAGAGCTTAAAAATAACTTTAGAACATCATTTTTTAAATGAAATAAATTTAAAAATAAATTACAAAAAAGGCAAAAAATAACGGATTAAAATTTCAATTTAGCAAGTAATTTTAAAGATATTTGAATTTAAGAAATATGTACTGGTGTTAATAAATCTCAAATATAGAAAAGCATTTAAAAATATCTTTATTTAAATAAACGATTGCAAATAACTGACAGATACTTTGCTAACTTTGTCACTTGGTGGTAAAAGAACCCGAATAGGCAATAACTTTGTTTAAACTAATTTTGAGAATTATTAAAGCAAAAAAAAGAAGAAAATGCACCAGATATTGTGACTTGTTAAAGGTCACCAAATTCTTTAAAAGGTTGGATTGAGAGCCCAACTTCTATTGTTTTTAATCAGATTCTAACACAAATGAACGCATCATATAGTGAACTGCCTTCATTTATGTCTTGTTTACAAAACACTAAAGCAACCACCCATCAATAATTAATTTAACAAAACGCTGCTAAGATATTTTTCAGAAGTATGCAGCTGTACTCAATTCTACTAAGACTAGCATCTTTGAAACCATTTCCTTAATCAGATAAATACTAAAAACTCATAAAATTCGGGAACAAACAACAGTAAGAACAAACGCTTTATATATTATTAAACAACAGACTTCTAGTACGACTATATTTTATACAATGTTAAAAAATACTCCAAAGTACGACCGCGCTTGCTGAAAAACTGTCGCCTCGTACAAATAATAAATTTGAAAAAAAAACATTTTCTTATCATTCCCGAATTTCAAAATTTGGGAGCAAATTTTGAAGAAAGCGCCAATCAGTCTTGGAACTTCATTCAGATAAGTTTATAAAACTAGACGTATTGTGTATATCAACGAACCTACTGCATCTATAGGATCTTCAAGCACTTTAGGTTCTTCAAATTCAATTTGAGGATCAGTTTTATCGATTATTGGCAATTTAGACTCTTCTGAATGACTCTTCGAACTCGATTCATACTCAGACTCAGATGAACAGACATTTTGAGGAAAAGATTCTATTGACTTTTCAGTGTCTTCTTCAAGAAGCGTGCTCAAAGAAGGCAGACTTGGGGGTTTCCGCTTGACAGTAGTCTCCAAAATATGCATTCTCTTAATTGTTTTTGGAGTTCGCATAGGTGAGCACGGTTCTTTTGAACGGAAAATGGAGATATGTTCTGAGGATTCTAATTCTGAAAGACACGGTGTTTGATCCTTGAATGTCTCATCAGTATCTCCAAATATTTCTGCTAATGATAGTCTTCCTGTTGGTTCTGGAGCATCATTGGTGCCCGTGGACGAAGAGAAATTTGATGAATCAGGAATAGAAGCTCTTCGAGAGTGGGTTTGAATAAAATCCACATGTCCAGTACAGGATTCTTCATTTACAGAGTTAACGACTTTTGCAATGTCCACAGCCCCCGAAGTCTCACTAACAAACTCATTTACGGTGCGTTTTATGTTACCAACGACACGAATTAAGGACGAGGTGAGATATGAGGACATATTTTCGTGAAGAAGAGTACAACATGTATTTAAATTTGCAGCTGTTCATTTGAGTACTATATCATTCACTGCTTGGGTGGAGGAGCAGAGAACAAGTTATATTTGCTCTCCTCTCTGTAACCAATAAACGTACTCTGGACGACAACCAATCACAACTCAGTTAACGTGACTTTAAGGAAATGGCCAATGATAAAGACAAGAGCCTCAAAAGTAAAATGCTCGCCAATTTGAACTTTTTAAATAAATGAGCCGGAAGAAAATTTTCCATGAGGCAATCAGGGAAAATAGTACTCAAATAGCTCTGTGAAATTTAAATAGCAGCTCCACTTTTTCATCCGACCGCATTATATGACAGACAACCCTGATAATGTTGCAAATATTATTAATTATTTAAGCAGCTCGATTTCTAGAAGCGATTACTCGAGGTTTCAAAAAAGTTAACATCATGTTTGCATATATAATCAGCCAGACGCAGCAGAGTTATCGTTATTGTTCAAACACTCTTTTCTACCAATCTGACAAAAATAATTCGTCCAAACAATTAGGATGTTTTTCGCTACATTACAAAGAAGCGGTAAAGTAGTCTTTTGAAAAATGACAGACGATTATTACTTTAAAAAATCGAGACCTGGACTTATTCAGTATGTCATTTAAGTCCTCAAATATACGGACGCTGCGTTAAGTAAAAAAAGGCGAAACGAAAAGTGAGGGAAAACTGAAGCGGTCTTAAAAAATCCCACGCAATAATTGTAAACTGAACTTATTACTATCGTAATAAGAATTTGAAGTTCGCGTTAGTCAAATACTAACTTGAAATATATTACAGCTTTAGGTAGCAACACATATCGAATATTATTGTTTGATTACAGGTTTTTCTAGAGTCCTAGTAACCAAATTTTTCAGCAATCGTCTTGCAGATTCACTCATTTTTTGCTTTTTATTTAAATAAATTCTTGAACCTGAATGGGTACAAAATGCACTCAAACAATACGCTATCTAAACATTAACTTTCTACATCCATTAAGGGAAATGCTTGAATTACATTGGGTAGGTAATTTGCGTTGAGAGCAGGTATCCTGGAGAAAATCAAATTCTTCCGCCCTAATTATTGTCCTGCCTTAAGCAGCGCGGTAGGACATTCACATTTCTGGATATGCACTGATAAGCATCGACCTCGTGATCTCCAACATGCAAGTTAACCAGTGCGCCGTCGCTACATATCTTCATTATAGTTGCCTTTTATTTACTAAATCATAACAGCGCGATGGGAAAATTTAATGGGTAGAAAACAACGGTAAAAAGGTGCATTTATAACTTTTGCTCGTTAATTTCTTGGTTAAGGAGAATCGAAAATTTGAATAACAAAATGACTCTGTTCCGCTAGAGAAGTCGAAACCAATCCTTTGCTCGACATATGAACTACTTTGCTTCATAATAATCAGGATTCGTATTTTACATGGCTTATAAAGCAGAAATCAGTTGTCGACATTGTCAGACAACACCCATTCATTCATTCTTCATTCAAATAGCGATACCAAATGAAACGCCTTTCGTAATATACTTAATTTTGAATAATTAAATTCATACATGTATTCTAATCTCAATTAGAAAGACATTGTGCGATTATTGTGCAATCGACAGAAAGGAATTGACTTCAACATTTACCAATAGAAAGATATTTCTCTTGGTAAGACATCATTTTACAAACCTATTCAGAGATGTGCTATCCTAGTGAGGCACTATAACAAGTCAAATATTCATTTGTCTGTTTACTTGTCTTGACTTCCATAGCTAGAATTTATGAAAAACTCCTATTGTTGGCTAAAATTGATCAACATGGTTAGGGATCTAAAAAACTAGCTTTGTACTGATGGGCATCGAGATTGTGAGCTCTGACTTGACAGACGTGCACTCCGGTCACTGTGCCACCAGTTGGTAAACTACTAATAACCATTATGATGCCATTCTACCCATTGGATATACGAATGTGATAAAAATCTCACTTCTACGATTTATCATTTAGAGAGTATCAAAGGAAAGGTGAAATAAGGATGTTGAAATTTGTGCAAATTTCTGGGTTAGGGTCTGTATTTTTCAGTATTTTCATAATATTACTGCCTGGGACTTTGTATTTCTAACGCCGTCTTTTAATAATTGTTACAGGACAATATCAATCATTTGCATTCCAATTTCACTCGCTAAACGCTGTCTTATACATGCTAGTTACATTTTACTTAAATAAATAAGAAACAGACCCAAAATTAAAATTAACCAGTCAAGCTTTGAATATTAGGAACATAATCTCACCAATTAACATAGGATTCAATTTATTAAATTCGAGCATTAGGGAATTGAAAAGTGAACTATACACCTTATGAGAATATGGACAAATCAACACTTTCAGAGTTCAAATAAAATAAGAAACTTGATGCTTTGACTTCGTTGTTTCTGTTCTTGATCTCTTCCCCTGTTTCATACCTTATTGGATCCGTCTGCTGTTCCTATTTCATGATTAACACTTATAAGTCTATAGAATCGTCATGAAAAGCAACAAAAATAATGAAATTTTACTCACCCATAGCAGAAAGTTGATCAGCGTATTTATTGTCAGTAGATCGTAATTCCTCTCCAAGCCGTTGTGTTTCGATAGTGAGTTTATCCAACTGCGGTTTACGGGCTTCTAACTCGATAGCATATTGCTAAAAGGCGAATCCGAAAACACAAATGCGAGTCAGATTGAACCTCTAACGAAAGGCGCACACTTGCGTTAAGCTACAAGCCTGTGGATTTGCATTCATTTATGATTCTGCACCAATGCGGACAGAAAAAGGTCTCCTGCTATGTGGCTTTCTGACCAGTACATACATCCATTCTACCTCCTGCCCCTCTTTCCGTTATTGCTCCGTCTATACGCATTAGATTGCCTGCCTAAAATGCTGATTTCTGATTAGCCGGATGAGACAGTACAGAAATTAGCATTATCATAGCAATTAACAAGGTCGATTCAAGTAATATCCAGGATCTAGATTTTGTAGTTTATAATGACGATTAAAATAGTGAGCTCGTCAAGTCCGGACTAATATCCCACGCTTATGGATTCAATTATCAGGCCTAGTAATACTGGTTATGAATAGTTTTATATTTTGATACTTTCGTTGTTTTCATTGGCAGTTTGATACTAAATTTTCATTAAACATTCCAATTAAACACAAACCACTCTAGGATAAGTAAGTAAATCCTTATTATATCAGCAAAAAGTTTAAACACAATAAATTCGAATGGATATTCAAAAATTTCAGTCTCGTACCGTTGAATATCAGCTTTACTTGGCCAGTATGATTTTCTTTAACTTTTAAAGTAACCTCTTGGAGTAAGTAGGAAGAAACCATCCCATTCTTAGAATAATGATTCGACATAATTGTACCATTTTAACAAAATTCAAAATAATACCAATAGTAGAAAATTAAATTGTATATAAGTATACTTAAAATCTACTCTCCCACTTGCCGAGAAAATTTCAAGAAAGAAAACGAATATGATTTGTCATTGTAAATTTATATAATTCAGGGTGTTTTTGCGGAGTTAACTAAATGTATTTCCGGAATATTTAAAAATGAACCTGAACACAGCATAGATTCGAAAATTCATCTCATATAAAAAGTGGTTAAGTATTAATTTATTCCCACTTTTAGAAGGAACGAACTGTCATCTTTTTCCATCCCTAACCTTTATTTGCTAATCCAACTGGAAATGAATGCATTTTTCTTATTTCCAGGCAAAAATTATTTGTAATCTGTAAGCAAATAAGGCTTCCCGTAAATAATCAAACTAGCACACACTAAATTAATGAGTCCTGTGTTTTCTCTCATTGTTTTCCTTAAATTTTTATTGAACAAGTTTATAAATTCTCAAATAGCAAGCGATTACGCAATAATTCGTCGCAGCAGCCAAAACATCTACACTATGCAAAAGGAAGAGCGACTTCATTTTGATTTGCTGTCCCTACCGCTTGGAGACACTAAATTCTCTAGTTAATTTCAATATTAAAAGGAAAAAGAAAATTAATTGGTTATTCTCATTAAATAAGAGTGGTCAATTTATTTTCATATACGTATAGATGGATGTTCCCTGCGATAGGCCAGAGCTAGTTCCACAACCTGCCTAACAGTGCATTCAAGATCCCCTTATCCACATGAACAGTATGAATTATTCCAATCAGGCAAGCGAATACATAACCTTAGGTTCTTCATTTTGGTAAGAGAGCTTTTAGAAATCAGAACATGCTTCTTCAACCTCTTTTTCCTTCCCCTTTCCTCTTTCAAATATATAAATAATTTGGAGTTTAATTACTTACATTTTTATCACCAAATGGTTAAGATAATTTATCGATTTATCGTGAAAGCAGTATCAGCACAACTTAGAAGGATTTTATTCAACAAAAAACTGAAATTCTGAATATATTCAAAATTAGATAGTTTGATTATATAATTGTGATATAATTTACTTCCGGTGACTGAGACTTTAAAATGTTTATTGAGTAAGCAAAGACGTGTCATATATTTTCTTAAACATAATGAATATAACTTAAAAGGATTCCCTTTTTATTTACAATTGGTATTTCAGTAGGAAATTAATAAGTTATGAGTAATCTTAACAAACACAAACCTGAAGCTGTATTTGAATTACTGGGGGATATAGCGAACGAAATGCGTAGGAATCATCACCTGATCGATTCTGAAACGCGGAAAAAGGTACAGATTATAATATGCGTTGAAATTTTAAATAAAAGTAAGAATTTCATTGGAGGGTAATAGAAATGTAAAGTGACTCGCTAAAAGAAGTTGCTATCGTGAGTCTCACCTCAGCTTAGAAGAAATCAAGACTTACATAACGAAAGCGTTTATAAATAAACATTTTATGAAAAAAAGGAATGACTTAGGCATGGTTTTAGTTTCACTTTTATTATTTCTTGACAAAAATTCATTAAAGTCTAGAGGTATTCATATGAAGTAGTGAATGTTTGAATTTTGAATCTGGGCCCAACGATAGTACACTTCAAACGTTTATCGACGATTTTTAACTATTGGAAGTTAATATATCTAAATGATTAGTTTGAATGAACTTTATTGAACTCAATATGTTATAACGAAATTAACTCCTATCATCTTGTACGGGCCTTGGCTTTTCGAAAAATGTATCTACATTTTTCAACTGGTAAATAATCTCGGGATGCCGCGATCGTGAAGTTGCTCTGATAACAGGAGAAATCTTGAACTTCGAACATTAGAATGTGAATCCGAAGATCAAATTGTGTAAGACTGATTTAATGACTCGATTTTACCTTTTGCTTCTCGATCTCTTTCTCTTAACCTATTAAAGACTACTTTACAGCTCACTGTCTTCAGATGCTTTCCTGTAGTGCAAAATTGCAAACTATTTTTGCTTTAATAATAAATGAATAGCCTGCTAATTTTTTATTTATCTTAATCTGTTTTATGATTTTCGGCATTATTTTAACATTGTTTATTATCATTGAAGATAATGACTCTTTAAACAAAGGCTAGATCTACGAGTATCAAATCAGCATTTTCACTTCCGAAATAACGTTAAAAGTAAATATCCATGTGAAAGTATGTGGGGATTCATCTAAACATCGTCTGTTTGCATGGAGCAAAAGGAATAGAGATAATCGCCAGTCATCTTTTCGTATCAGCAGCTCGCTAGCAAATTAAAAGTAGGTAAGTTATGGCTTTTACGGCCATTTGGAGCATGGATTTTAATGCATAGACAAATGCCAATTATATGAAACAGAAAATTATATATTCGCAATATTTTGAGTTTCGAAACAGAGTCAGTCTGAAAGACTTGCAATATATATCTACAGAGTGATTGAAATTTAACTCTCAATAAAATTCCTCAGACGTCAAAACTGTCAATAACAGGAAATTTGGAAGCCGCTTGTCCGACTTAATAGATAGATAGTGATGGGGTATTATATTGTTTTGAGAAACTGCAAGCTACGTTTTGAATTTCCAATAGACCTCGTATTAAGTGTTTTAATTGTCTTTAAAAAACGCCAAATCCAAATTTAGATTTAAAATCAGAGCATGGTACAATAAAAATTCTTTTAAATGAATGCTTAGAGCTCATATTTAGTTTACCAGGGTGCTGTTTTCTTCCTCATTTATAAATCCCGTTTAAGTATGAAGAAGGGCTAAAGTAAATTTGCCCGTTTTAGCCTACTGACACCAATTAATTTTATGATTAGGTCATTGTCCTGAAATCGTTCTTGAAGTACAATAAATTGTGCATTGAAGAAGTAAGAAAAAAGCAAATTGCAAGTGAATGGTCAGAAATTAAAAATTATGCCTAAGAAGCCCATTATAAGACCATTTTAATGAAAAACGACCACAAAAGTAATTCAAGATAAATTTAGAATTTTCATTTAGGGTTATAAGCAATCATGTAAATATGACTTCGACGGCTGATGAGAAGGCATACTAAATAAATTAAATGCGATCCGTTTTAGAATATTCAAGAACAATGTCTTATGAGTGAGATTTGAAAGAATTAAGGGTTAGAATTTTATCCAGTCCCCGGATAAGTTATACCATCACAAATAGTCTTCTTGCTCAGACCTTACGATAATGTCTATTTCTCCCGTTGGTGTGATTTTACCAAAACTCACTCAATCAAACTCTTGATATAAAAAATTTTTTAGAAGTAACTGACCCATCATTTAAAAATATATTTAATAAAACAGTCTCTTACCTTAATATGAGCAATGACTGCATTTTGATTGAAGTCTCCACCAAGGCAAGCGATTGAAGAATTAAGATACACCGAAACATTATCCAACCAGAAGGCCAGTTTTCTAATAGATGCCTCTAAATCACTCTCTGAGTTTGATAGTTGAGACATCTGAGAGGTTGTCTGCAGTGGTGTCTTGAGGTTGAAGGTGAAAAAACTGTTGATTTACATATTCGGAATATAATTCTTAACACCGAAATAAGTAAACTCACAATTTTGTCGGGATAATCGATTCTAAGGAGCTGGCATACAGTCCTCCATTCGTCAAGACTTTTCTCGATACTACTGACAACTTCGGGGTTAATTTCGGGAATAACGTAGTTGTGTTGTGGAGATTGGAGGGGGGAACGAATATCTGAGATGTAATTGTCGAAAGCCTGTTCTACAGCTCGCAGCGTATGTCCAGTACCACTTCCGTTTGGGCTAAACTCGCTGCGTAATTGCTCCTGATTCGTACATATAACGGGAATGTTAGTCTTTGATGTCTGATAACTGCTATTTATGTAAATGCATTTGGCCTATATTTTCTTTCTTTAAGTCGTTAAGTTCAAACAATACACAAAAAAATACGAAAAATCGATCAAAAAATATTCTGAATATATTGAATTTTAAATACATATATAAAAGAAAATCAGACGAACTGATTTCTGACTAGGATGCCTGAATTATAGTGCTTCGTAAGTTCTCCCAACATGGGTAAATAGAACTTCATATGAAGAAGGACCAATAATTTGCCATTTTTATGGTAACTATAAAATTAAAATCAGTTCGGCTTATGGTATAAGCCCAGGGGACTATTCTAAACAATTTGAAAAACAATTGACATTACATTCAAAATCCACTTAAGAGCGTTTTAAATTATGCCACTGAATAATTTTTGCAGACGTAGCTATCATCCTAAATTCCAGACTAATTAGTATTCAGTATTTTTCTTATTCAAAACTTCAGTTACGTTGTCGTATATTAACCAAATTGGGTTAATGATGAGAGCAGTAATAAATGCAACAGTGAGCACTGTTAAGAACCTCTTAAGTAATTACACTGTTCTATTGATGACATGATATCTCCACTCAATTTACTTAACTATTAAATAAGTTCTGACCATTGGGAGCGAGATCTCGTCCAAGAATCCAGGACTCAATTCCTAAAATTTGAACTTTTGTGCATTAGGTAATTAACTAAACTAATTAAACATGAGACAGCTTGATGATATCAGAATTCAATTAGAGTAATGTTTTTTTCATATTTTAAATTCATTCTTTACTTCCAACTAACTCTCCTCCTCATCCAATAGTGAAATACTTGACTGTCCCTAAGATTAAAATTTTTACCGTTTACAACTGCTCTACACTTTGCAACTGAGTCCAGATGATCAAGAATGATCAGTTAATGATCGTATTACAAAAACGATTTTGACATAAAGATGCACAGCCTTATATGCTACGGTTGCTAATGGGGAGAAATAATATCCTTGGAGCTTGAGTTCCAATGTCCACCTCTTTGCCCCTAATATCTTCATGAACATATACCTTGCGATCCAGCTCTAAGTCGTCTGATGCCAGGAGAAAGCTAACACCTGAAATTGCTTGACTTTAAAGAATGGCTGGCTACACTACTGCCATCTGTATTTTAGTAGAGCATTTAGCAGATATACACTAATATTTACAGCTTCGAAACCAGCTAGAACTTGAACTTCGCAAAGTTCACCGAGCTGTGTTCGTTCAAGGCGAACTCTGCTTATTATGTTCTCTACAATCAGCGCTGTTGGTTTTTTTACAATCCAAATATATAGAAATTTAGCCAGTTTTGAAAATTCGAAAATCGTGTGGAAAGAGGGAAACGCGGCCAAAAACCTGTAAACTGATCAGCGCAAACACTTTATAATGCACAACTTTGACACATAACACCAATTGTAAAGAAAGTACGTAAAAATTGAAGAATAAATTAATTTGTAGTACAAATAAAAAAAAATCAACTACAAGAATTATACTTGATATCTTACCTGAATTATGAAGGAACAGTTTTATGGTTGCGTCTTTTGCAGTCATGAAAATAGGCTAATGTCTAACATTGGCATTTAGATTCTAAATATTATTAAACCAACGGAGATAAACGGGTATTGCAAAGGTCTAATATGTCGTTATTCTTGAAAAAAAAGAGATTCAGTGGTTGACATTATTAAACCAGGCTTTGATGAGTCACTCGTATAACTGAATGCGCTTTTTGCTCTCTGCAAACTCTGAGTTTTTTATTAATTTCTATAGGTTCATGAGTTTCTGCCGGTGGAGTTCACAGCTTATTGATTGGTTGGTTGACTTTAGTGGCTCGTTGTGTTATACAGGGAAAAAATTCTATTTAAATAACCAAAAACAAAGATTTTGTTTAGCTATCCATTCCGCTGACTCCTTTAAATCGGCATATCTAAGCGATTTTTCTGCGGCTATGTTTTGTAACCAGTTTGATTTCATTTTAATATTATTATCGTGTTCTGCTAATTTAGTTTGACCCAACAGAAATTCACTCTTACAAATGCCTAATTAAGACTCTCTTTATGGCGGGTGATTATCATTAGCAATGAAGGAAGGAATATGTGGACCTCTCCGAAACACAGTGGTGGATTTCACTGATGGCGCCTTATATAAAATATAACGAGAATGTTCGTTATAGGAAATAAAGGTTTTACGCATTTCTACTTTCGTAACAGAACAGACTACTAGATGAAAGCATCAATACTTAAGTCACCTAGAAATTTGAATTTCAGGATTTTAATGATCATATAAACAAATATAATCAAAATAAGGAATATTATCAATTCACAATTCGAGCTTAAAAATGCTATTTTTCACATATTTTCATATTTTTGCTAATATTTTTGCCAATTGCTGACAGTTTTCCTTTATCCTACAATTATACTTTGATTAATACAAAACTCTTTTAATAAATACCTTTAACTTCGAAGATGTCCCATTTTCCACTGAATTCAAGGCAACTGATAATGTATTTGTCTAACACGATCCTACAGCTGTTTTTGGCATTTACAGATAAATCGAAAAGGCTAAAAATAGATATTCATTTTTGCAATACTACTGATAAGCACTTTAGTAATATGCAACTATAAGGAATCAAAACAAATTTTCAAACTAAAAGTTGTCCAGGTGAACAATTAATAAATTGATACATACACTCACTACGAAAACGAATTATTACATGATAATTGCTTGACCAATAAATACGCCTACTTTATAACCCCGATTATAAACACGGAGTTGAAATTACTTAATTTTTGGATAAATCTAATTTTCAAGCTCACCAATTCCTTCTGGAACACAGGTGAATCCAAATTGGATGAGGACTTTTCAAGCCTCTTTCGAATAGTCGCTATCCACACTGGAAGGGTCTGTTGTCCTCCTTTATCAATAACATCTCCATCTCCATCCATCAACATAGCAGATTCAATTGCAGAGCAGGTTGACAACCAATCACTAAGACGAGTTCGACGACGATCGATCATGCCTCTGGCAGCTTCCATGCTGGCGTGCAATTCGTCAGCTGCCTCATGGAGCTGTCTCTGAGATTCAAGATCCTGCAGAGTTGCGCTTAGTTTCTCTGATGTTGTGCAGAGCTGGGCTGATCGTTTCTCGTGTGTTTTTAATGCTGAATCGAGTTTCTACGGTTAAAATATCAGGTTATATTATCACTTCAGAGAAGGAAAATATAATTTATTTGAGAAAGTCTTGCTGTGTTCTGCCAACACTTTTAACATATTAAACAATACTGACACAGTATGATCTGGAAGAATACAGTAAAAATAGGTTAATATTTAGGCAATCTTACATATTTATTACCTTAAGAATGGGTCAATTGCATACTTCTTAATGGAGGCTGATTTAGGATACACTTTTACCTTTAAAATATCGGTTTAACTATCTGATTCGGTAAAAAATCAATTGTTTTCATCGCCTATAAGAAGGTGGAATATCGAAATACCCTGGAACAGGCAATTCCAACCTTGCCTTAAGAAGTATGGGAAAAATTATTGGAGGACGTCTCTGTTGAAGTTTCCCAACACGTAGACTTTACTAAAAGTCTTACGCCTGCTTCACATCTTTGATGCCTTTCCTAAGGCTAGCGCATACAACTGCCAAAAGAGGGGGAAGTCAAAACAAAGAATTAAAATGTGCTTTGTCTTTATGACACCTGGAGGAAGTTATCGAGACTCAAATTGAATCATACATAAAAATCTACTGGATGCATGAAAATTTGTTTCCGATAAGTATATTTGATGAAAATACCAAAATGCCGCGTATATAAATAATTTCAAAGTCAAATTTTAAATTCTGAACTATTGTATTTAATCCAAAATCATAACTAAACAGGAACCAAAACGCGTTAAGGAAAGCGACATACATCTTAGGAAGACGGGTAGAATCATGAAGCCCCTGACCACCACTTTTATTTGCTAAAGTTAACAAGTGTCATTTGTAATTTCGCCCACCGGGCATACACCGATGATTTCGAGCACGAGCAAGTTAATTGCCGCGTCACTGGCAAAACACCATACAGAAATAGTTTTGCAAAACTAAAGAAATCGTTAAAAAATAACTGCACTCGGGCGGTAATTTTTGTTCCACTGATACCTTTAGTAAAGAATCAAGGACTGAATTGTCGGAAATTATGATTGTGTTAGGGTAAATATTTTAACTCCCCAACTTGATCTAGAATCGCAAGCAGTAAGGAGACGAAAGATAGTGATAAATTTTGCAACTTATGTTAAAAAAGGTTCAATTTTATAAATGAGCATATAGCCGTCGATCAATTATCATCAGCTTCAAGGATTTAGAAATTCAGGATATATGAAATCACTAACCTTCATCTGTATAAGATAGCTACCTGGGTAAATGGCTTGAGACAATCCTTAAATGTGTGTTGTTCACAAAGTGATTTCGGTGTACCTCAGCGATTTTAGCAACTTAAATTCAAATTATCTGACATAGTCTCGTATGACATTGCATTATATCAATCGCTAGTCAATATAGAATACTCGTGTAAAGTCTGATTCTAGCATTGTGAACTTTTATTCTAGTTTTTGATCTGAGAAAGTTTACTAAAATGGACACTGACAAAGTATACCAATAGAGAAATTAATATGCGCCTAAGAAATATATAATAAGAGGTAGAAAATATTTTGCGGAAATAAGAATTTTCAATTTGACATAAAGCCACGCCTATACAATTCCTTCTATAATTACACGCTTGACATACTTCCATCGAGGGCAGGAAAGTTTGACTGTTCAGTGAATGAGAAGCTAAGTGAATAACTTAGGAAGGGGATAAATAAAAATTTCAGACATAACCCTGCTTTCAACCAAATCCAAATGGAAGGAAGATAAGTATCGAATGGTGTGCTCTTAATTCAATTTTCTCACTCTGTGAGTAATTCCACTTAAAAAAGGCATCTTCTCTTGCACTTTATTGTTTACTAATTAATATTCTGATAATTAGGCACGTTGTAAGCTAAGCTTCCGTGCAGATTTAAATGAACATTGTTTACTCTTGTAATCCGAATTTGCACATTGATTTAAATCACTCTTCAACTTCAGTCATGTCGCTCTGCATTCTCCACAAGCTGACTATAGATTTCCTTGAGCATCATTCTTTTCAGATTTACTCGACCAAGTAGATAAAATTTCCGCTTTCTATTCTCAAAACTGACATCTGATCGGTTTTTATAAAAATAAAAAACCGATGTGACAGGAGCGACAAGTTTTCCATGTGTAACGTGGGTAGTGCCTAAGATAGAGCCTCTCTTGCAATAACCTCTTCGTTTGTTTATTTAGTTCCAGTTAAATAACCCGTACACAATTCCTTTCAGATACGCACCTACTACTGGTCCACACAACCTGGATTCTCGATTACGTAGTCCAGGCACTCATTAAGCTCGATATACATGTTGAAACATCAAGCCCACATTTAGGACAACTTAAACTGCAGCAGCCGTCATACCATACAGAGGTGTCTGTTCTATGGCATTTCAAACTACTTATTATTACCAACTAATGTCTCCGTAGCTTTGAATATGGGATAGGTCCCCAAAACTAATCCTTATAAGCTTGAACAGTTCAGATATACTCCTTGTGATACAACCAATAAACAAAATCTTACTTGTGGAATGTTGGATTAGGTAAATGCATATGAAGGCAAGCGTTAATTTATTTAAACTAATTTTAGGTATAATTTTCACCCAGAAAGTTTGAAAATTAGTTTTCAAACGGCCAAAACGTTTTAGATGAATACTGACCTCAGGACTGATACCTTAGAATGTCATTTTCCTTTCTCCATTCAAGGCCATATCGATCAGCTTCACTTCTACCCATCCAAATTCCATTACTTTATTTCGATCAAAAGAAATTTATAAATAAAGGAAGGTTCCTGGATGCTTTCTCCTTTAAGTTTCCACTAGCCTAATTATGGAAAACAAAAATAATATTAATTGATATATTTACTTTGAGTATTAGTGCTCAACTCTGACCTCAAGGACAAATGCGTATTCAGAAAATCTCTGCTCAATAAATGTAACCAGCAGCCCAATCTTAAGGAGTGAAAACTGCTGATGAGTTCTTAGAAAGGATAAATAAATATCAAAAGCAGATAACTCACCGAAAGTTCATTCGATTTATCTTTAACCCAATTGGAGCACAACCGAATCGGACCTGCAACACCGCTAGGTAACCAAAATCCACTATCCAACTTTGAAATGTAATTAGATGGGATATCAACGACGGGTATGTAGAGATTTGATTGTTGAAGCCATGTCAATTCCTCATTCAACCGGTTAAGGCAGGCCTCGAAGCTAGTAATCCCACCACTTTCAAACTGTTGGCTTTGGCCTTGTGGGCTAAGGGAGGATGGAACATTGTTGAAGTGAGTAGGTAAAATCTCTATAATCTTCTAAGATTTAGCTTACAAGGTAGTCTCTTGGATTCCATCTGTATCACTGAGAGAGTCAGATTTTGGTGCTTGGAGATCTTCAATCCTTGAAGCATCGATCTTTAGGTTTGGTGGAAGTAGACTCTCAATATTATGCATTTTTGAAAGTTGTTTCAAATCCTCCACTAAGGCGTCAAATGTCTCATTTACGAAGTCAATGTCATCTTGTAGAGTGTGTTTCATTCTCAGGGGCCGGTTAGAGAACCTTTTGTCAAATACTGGCTGTAGATAGAGATCAGAATTCAAACCCTGGCCAATTTGACCGTATTGAGCCTTCCACACGATCTTACTTCCAAGACGTTGAAGCGTTAACACAGATGAACATAGATTCACAGCATAATCCTAAAAAAGACAAAATGGGTTAAAAACTGAAAAAAATCCTTTCTAACTAGCATATTCGGCAGTTAACTTACTCTAGCTGTTCCGGCATTCACATCCGAACTTCCGCGATCCTCATTTGGAATTCGATTCAACTGCAGCATTTCCATTTGATGCTTTTGCCTAATCGCTTCATTCATAAATGACTGCCAGAGACTAGCATACTCTTGCCAATATCTAAAATACAAATATCTCCATAAGTAAACTTCTACCTGTTCAAGAATTTTCGCATTCAATGATAAACTTACGGTCGACAGAGATGGAATTCGTTGCAGTATGAGTTCAACCTTCCCTTTTGAGTTTCAAGAACCGCTTCTAACCAGTTCGTACTTGCGAGGAACTCATTTTCACTTCCGTTGTTTTCGTCGTTACTTTCACTTTCTGGAGCCTGATCAATTTTGCATCGATTGAGAATGTTCGATGCTTTTGAGGCTACTTCTTGAGCCAAAGTGAAGTACTGGTCTAGATTCTTAAAGAAATCAGTTTGAGTAGGTAAATAAATAACAATGAAAGTCAAATATTATCAGTAATCCTCTTACCTGAATTTGACTTAAGAGCTCATGAGTTGGAATGCTCTGGCACGTATAAAGTTCATCTTGAATTTCGTTCAGCTGGGTGACGAACTGTTGCAAGCACTCTCTGAAGGGAGTTAGCTTGGAGAGAAGGTTTGTGCCCCTTGTAGATGAAAACAGATGTTGAGCGATTTCTGCATGATGGCCTTTGTCTAGACGGGCGCGATCTTGATTCAGACACCAATTGTAACTGTCTTCCAGTCGAGTTATGTAGGTCAGGCAGATTTGTCGATTACCATCAGTTTGATATCGCTGTTAAGATAAAATCGGAACGGTAAATTCCTAATTAATAATTCTCTGATGATATCACAAATTAATCATCTCTTTTTCTTGCATAAATATTCAGCACATCTTCATCCGCGATTCACTAAATAATATGAAATTTACCCCGCCTTGACTCCACCTTGTATCTAAAGCACAAATTCTAACCATGTTCTAACACAAATCGTGCTTCATAAGCCAATTAAAGGAACTACCGACTTTCACAGTTTCGTTGACATTCACCTTCTACTCATGGAATTTGCTTTTTCTGTTTGCAGTATCCAGATCCTCATTGTCTGATTTTATGATAAATTTCTTTTAAGATATGCCGATCCGAGTATAACTGACTTCTCCCTGGCGTCGAGTATATCTCGTTTATCCATCTTGTAACAACCGTAGCTGTAGCGATATAATTAAATGTAAAAAAGTAGACGCGTTACTTTGGATCTTTGTGTGCAGTTTCTACTATATAACATGGACCAAACATTTGAGGTTTACTGTATAGTGAATTCCAACTACTCGGCAACTCTAATGATTCAGAAAATTTTGACAGCATTCACTAATTGTAATTATGTATGTCGGCGCAAATAATCGTTCACCCACAGTTGATAATCTACTACATTCTACAGTGTCATTCTATTAAGACAAATATTCGAAAACGTTAATTTATCGGTACACTACGAAGTTAAATAATCAGTACATAGGTGATGAAGTATCATTACAAAATTCATGTTTAGATCAATGCGAAGTCCTTTAAATGCTGTCATGCAAAACTCAGGATCGCAGGTGATAAAATGAAGTTCCAGGCAGTTTAGGAAATATTTCAGTTAAAACATTGTGCTATATGTGTTTTTCCCATCATGAAAAATTAAATTATTTGAAACTGGAAAATGCAGTATGACTTCAACGAAATATTTTCACAGTGGATCCCTTTTATTCACCTCATAGTTTGAGAAGGCTTCCTGAGCTTCTTTGAGAGTGTTCGATAATTGGTTAATTTCTTCCAGCTGCCAGGCGAGGTTATTCTTTGAATCAGTCCAGAGTTTCTACAGGACGGTATCAAGATTTTATCATTAAGTAAGTTAAGAACAATAAACCAAATATTGCAAGAAGTCCATCTACTAACCTGAACCTTGAGGACAATTTTTCTGTCCTCTGGGTGCAGGACTCTAGAACCCTTCAAGAGATCATTCAATCGAGATTCCAGATAGTGACTTTGCAATTTGAAATACTAAATTAAAAAAAACAAAAATTCATAAATCACAAAAAATGGCTTTATTTGAAAACGATGTTAAGGAAGCTTGTTAGGTCAGTAGTCCTGCAGCATTAATAGTAGGTGATAATGAGTAAAAATTGGCAGCAATAATATTTTATATATCCTTTAACTATATTATAAATGCACTTTCAAATGAATGTTTTTAATAGTAATAAATAGTTATAACAATTATAAAACACAGGTTTAACAATTAAATTTACAAATCCAGTTTAAAATATTATGTAGCAAAGAAGTAACAATGGAACTGCACATTACAAAACAGAACAAACGGCAACTGTAAGAATAAGAGCAACAGTATTAAAGCAAAGCGCTTTGTTGTAAATGTCTTTCATTAAATTAACCCAGTTTTTTGGGTGTTAGCTTTCTGATTTGGGGAACCTTACCTCATCGTAGAAATGCAAGAAAACCTAAATGATTGATTGAATAAGTTTTTTATTTAAATTCCTCATGCATAGAAAGACCAACATACCTCTATCTTCTTTTCACTCTTTGCTATTGTTGTTAGCAATGGCTCTGATAAATCGTTTTCTCCGGGAGATTTCTCAGTATGATCTAAGTTTACACAGTACTTATTGAAGTTATCCAAGTCTTGGAAGAAGGCGACGATTTCAGCAGTGAGTTGATTAGATCGGGTATAAAGAACTGAGAGAAGATTTTCAGTAGTCTCATCTGAGGCCACATTTATATTATTCTCTCTCGAAGGCTTCTGAAAGTTAATAAAATAAATTCAAATTGAAGTTTGTTATATAAAACTACCACTAGTATTATTATCTTACCAACGTGTTTTCATGATCATTCGATTCTGTCTTAGTTGCAAGTGGAATTTCAGTAGCTTCCGTTACGGAACTTTCATTTGACTCGGTAGCAAGACCGTTTATTTGAACACGAAAAGCATTTCTGGCTGCAAAAGCTTTGTCAATAATTCGACGGACATCGGCAATGGTGCTGTTTAAGCCTTCAATTGGAGTAACAGAGGATTCAATTTGTTTCAACAGATTTTCTAGCTTTTCAACTGTTGATTTCTCGCCTTCTTTTGTGGGGCCATTTTGTTCCCGATCTTCACGACCTAACACTCCACCTAATTCATTTAAAACACGCTGAAGCATGTCAATATGAGAGTGGTTCGTATCTGCTGTTTCTAAGTAATCCGTAACTTCTTCAACGTTCATCATAACTTGATCGAGAGGATCAATGATATTGGAGTACTGATCTGCATAGGGCTGAAGTTCCTCTAGACCTTCTCGGAACCTCCTGACCTAGAATGGATTGAAAAGTAAGTTAAAAAAGATTTCGTTTTCCATAATCAAACGGTCCACTAGTATCGACTTACATGATCAAGGATTTTAGTATTCTTTTCAAACAGATCTTTCAACTCATTAAGTAACTCGTCCAATGCGTTTCTAAGTTCTGAAGGAGACTTTGTAGACGACGCCGTTCTTTGGAGGTTATCGATGAGATCTTGAGTATCACGAATTCTTTCGACCAGATTATCCGACTTTTTGAGTAGGCAAGCAATATGATCACTGGTTAGTGAGACTATTTCTAAATTGACGGCTGCAACATCATGTTCTCGTGTTGCCTCCCGACTTCTCGTGATGGATGATTGAATATTAGATGGAAAAGTGAAAAGCAGAAGGGTTCGTTTAAAGTTGGTTGAGTCAGTCTGTAACATAAAAAGGGCTTATTAAGAAAAGCATATAGCAACTGCTCGCTACGACTTTAGATACCTGAACAGAGGACTTTTAACCCATTACTTTTTCTACAACCTTCACTTTGAATTGTGTCCTCAAAATCAGGCTGCATTGAAACTCAAAAATTCACGCTGACCTCGTGAAAGTACACTTTTCCTGTTTGAACTTAAGCTATCCTACTTTTGAGGAGGAAACATTTCACATTTTCAAAGTACACTTTCTTTTGTTCTTTTACAAATACGAAATTAATAATATATACAGAATTTTATTAGCACTTTGACTTCTTCTGTGAATCTTTTGAGCAATCTAAGCAGAGGCTTAATACGGCCAACAGCTTCTCATTCCACTCATAAAAGGGACTCGAACATCCTTAGCCGTACTTGTAGGTTATGATAGATAGGGTCAAACCAGTATAGACCTTTTGAAATAACGGACATAAATATTAAACAGCCTTAATAACCCTTTGAATATTTAATAAGGAAAGATCTGCTCTCTGCTATATGCCAGGTCTTCTTGAATGCAATCAGGTTAGAAATTCGGGATAACGGATTGTATTTACTCATAATCCCCATAACTAACTCTTCGGTTTTCTGCGAGAGGGAATAAAAATGATGAGTGTTGAGACAGATAATAATTAGAAGAAAGGAAGAAAAATAACATGATTTACAGAGAGCACTTTGGGATTAAGGTTGCCCACTGCAGGGAGGATATGTTTATCTTCAGATCAGATAAGGTAGTTTAATTCATAGCATTAAGATTTAGGCCCATGTAGTATAACATTTTCCAGCACTCATCATCGTTAGAGGAATAGCATCATGGAGCCTCCCTGGTGCGAAACCCTAATTCTGCCATTCTGCTCACTATGAGTGCATAGGTGGGCATCGAATCTGTGATCTCTGTTCTGCAGATACCGGAGATGTAGATGTATCCTCAAACCAGTCAGTGAAGTTTAAAGAAACGAACCAAAGCCTATTCAGTAGACGCCAAATTAAAGAACTTTTATTCATGAGATTCTGAGGGTAAATTAAATGCGGTTAAATAGTTGGAAACTAGAGAAGTAACTATTCGGAGGCCTTTCTTAATGCACCTTTATAATTATAGTCCCTTCTTCATAACACAACTCATCTTTATAATTTATTGCGACTTGGGAACGAATTTATTTAAAAACTATAATATTCTAGTTTCTGAGACAGCGAAAGTTTAAAATTCCGGATTTCGCAGTTCAATTTTTCTATGCTGTGGTCAAAGAAGGTAAAGTTCACGCATGTACACGAGATGAAACCCCTGTTTTTAAATTGACGAAGAAACTTGTCTTCACTTGTATCAGCCTAAAACGATGAGGCCTCGATTAGAACAAGGGAGTGTTGCCAATCATAATGAATGACATTCACATACATTGTTGTAATTTTATAATTACTACAAATCGAAATCAGAAGTTTGAGTGATTAAAATGGATGTGGTTTATCATTAAAAGCAGTAATCAAGCCGTACCTGGAGCGAATTTAACTTCTCCGTAAGACTTTCAGGAATAGTATTTTCTAATGATTCGGAGCTTGATTTCTTATCGATTTCATTTCGAATGCTGGCGACTGTTTCATCAATTTCAGTTATTTGAGAGTATAAATCACCTAATTCTTCTGCGTTTGATGCAGCTGTATTTCCATCACGCATTTTCTTTTGAATATTCTTCGTCGTATCTCGAAGCCAGACATCGTAGCTATCCAACCGATTTTGTGTGTCTTCTGTTCGTTGTTTCAGCTTCTTCAGCTCATCCAGCCTTCGAATCAACTAGAAATTACGAAACAAAGTAGTTATCAAAATAATTTATATCCTTTGATTGCTTGATTACTAAACAAGTCTGAGACATTACATGCTTGATTTCAAGTTATGGTGATCTTTCAGTAAAATGTAGATTATATTCTAACCATACAATAAAAAAGGTCAAAAAATAAATGAAACAGGTTGAATGTTATGCAGAATTAATACAGTAAATATTTAATGAAAAAGGAGATTGAAGATTTGTCTTGTCATTCTTGTCTACTGTAAACATTCAATTATGTCAATCCTCGCCATTTTGACAGGCGTGAAATATTGTAAGAACGGATTTTAAACATCCAGTTGATCAAATTTTCTCCTTAACAGTATTGCCAAAATGTCTATACAAAAATGCGTTCCACGCTTGTTTCTGGAACTCAAGGGTTCTGATCATAAATGAACTGTATATTACAAAAAAAATAGAATGTACGTTAAAAACAGTAATTACAAAGACTTTGAAAAAAAGTGAAATACAATTTTCATTCAGTTCGTTCAGTCTAATAATGTATTTAGAATGAACTTGAGTGAACTCCAGTGGACACTGCTGTGTTTGAAAGGCCCTTTTTGAGTTAAGAAAATGTAAATGAATCAAAGCGGAATGATCAATCATTCAGTTAGGTCTACTGATCAACAAATTCTGAATATTACTCATCCAGAAACCCTGAGATCGAATCATGAAAGTTGAGCTGTAGAATATTTGGGTATAACAAAATGCAAAACGTAATAGATCCTGAATTAAAAATGGCTTTTAACATTGACTTCATTGTATAATCTCATTAAAACTCCGTTTACTACTTTACTGAGTTGTTTTACTAATTTTGTTGTCAGGAGTTAACGGAGAATTTGGATTGCCATGAATAATAACTAAATGACAATGAAAATCAATAATTATTTAGCAGTGTATGAATTAAGCATTTAAATGTAAAATACAACTCCTAAATGAAGAAACCAAACAGAAAATCTTTTTTTTGAAGTTATTTAGACATTTTAGTCATGTATGTATGTATATATGGGTGCAAAAATAAATGATATAAAGGAAGTAGTTAGGGTATGGTTTGACCCTATATAGACGCAAGCTTCTCAAATACATCAAAGTAGGAGACTGATTTTAACCCGATATTTAAATAGCCGATATTGAAAATAAGAGTTAACATACTTGTTTAAGTGCACTGGCAACGCTTGCAGCGTAGGTTTCAAATTCTGAATTCAATTTCTGAGACATTATCTTCTCAGAGGAAAGTAATTCCACGATTTTCTTCAATCGAGCAAAGTCATCTTCCGAGTGTTCCGATTTCAAATTGTCAAATGCCTGAAAATAGACGGTGTTCACACTAATTTCGATGTAAAAATACAAATAAGTCTGAGAAAATTGGGCACGAATATTTCGGCTAAATGGTAAACACTAGATCAGAAATTAAGCAAATTGAAACTAGGTCATAAAGTGAACCAATCATAACATGCGGATGTAAAATTTAAGAAAAATTTTAAATCACATATGTCTATTCAAAGATTCAAAGACGACATGCATTCTACTTCATACATGCGGGAAGAAAACCTACCTTAAATACCCTCTGTTAGTAAAAACACAATACATAGTTAATAATAGAAACTACATCCGTTTAAAGAAACTTCTACGGTTTGACTTTAATGCACTGCCATCATAGCGTGTCAAGTACTCTCGCCTTATATGGCCTGATGGGCATTCGAATCGTTCTCCCAAGTGGATGCAAATTAATATTCTTCAGGGACTAATTAATATCGAGGGAATTTCAAAGGAGTCAGTCAATAAATCGCCACAAACAACTCGTTGGCATTAATATTAATTCAACAAGTAATAAAAAGGAGAAAATTAATTAATTCCGAGGTAACTTGCCGTTATTTCTTCACAAATATCACCGACGTCGACATAGGCTTGTTTCTTTGATTTCTTCAGCATCGAATCGACGCGTTCTAGCCAGTGCTTTTCGTAGGACATTAGAGCTGCAAATGTACAAAAATTATTTTCAAAGAAAGTGAACTGTATTCGACCTTATACTACTTAAAATGCCCCCTAAAATGTGTGGGAATTCTCCCAAGAAATAGAACCGTGATAGTTGCCGTGAGATTTCATTTAACAAAACTAGAAGATAAAGGACGCCTGAATGGTCCCAATAAAGGGAGGAATCGTTGGGTTCAAAATAAAGTATTATTAGTTCTCTTGATCTTTGAATACTGATGCTTTTGAAATAGCTCACACACTAATTGGGAAGGATCAAAGCAAGGAAATGAAATGAAAATATATAAAAGGAAGACCAACCAAGAAAGCAATCCCATATAAAAGAAATCTCCCTTGAGGAAGGCGAAATAATGGTTCAAGTTTTGAATTAATCGATGCCTTCAAAATAGAGTTCTTTTAAAAATGAAAATTTAACAATTGTATTCTATTTAGGGAACTGTTTTATGAATAAACGTATGACAAGGGCTTAGAATACGAATAAAATTAATCCCGGGTTTAATTCTCCTCAGTTAAATTCCGTATATTGAAAGGACAAGTATGAGTATGAGTAATAAGCTTGTGAAAATAGGTTAAATTACGCATTTTATAACAGAAATAAACACATTGACTTTTGATAAATTATTTGCAATTTAAGATCTCAAACTCGAATTTTTAATCGTTTTATAGCTGACCAGGTTAAACAGCCATTAACCAATAACTGATTAATTAAATTTGTATCCACTATGAAAACTGTAAGTTTTTGAAAGGGAAAGAAGCACAGAGCTACATACAGTTGAAATCATTGAAATGATACGTAGCCGATTTCAAACGTTCTTGACCAGCAGCATATTCCGATTCCAGATCCGCAAAATGTCCGGAAAAAAGGAGAACTGTTTTGGAGGAAACAGTCTTTCCCATTGAGTCTCTAGCATCTCCATTTCGCATTGCTTCAATCATTGGTCTTTTGACGTCTATTTCTTTCCGGAATTGCTATAATAGGAAATAATTGGGGTTATAATCTAACGAGTATAAAATCAGGTCGTACCTTTAGGAATTCTTCAAACTTGTCCATGTCTTCTCTGCTGTTAATAGAAGTGAATTTTGCGAACCGATGCTTGGCCTTTGAAATCCACTTCTGTAACTCTTCCATGTCAATCATCTTGACTACGGTATCCAGCTGTTGATTATGAGGAAGTCCACCAATTACGGTAATTGGTGATTCTTGCATTGCAGAATGATACGAAGTGACAGAATCGCTAGGCTGTTCTTCTGATTTCTCCTCCTCAACAAAGTTCTTTAGGCTGCTCGACTTTTCTAGTTTTGATCGAAGGAATTCAATATTTTCATTTGTAAGTTCCTTAACTCTATTCCAAGTTTGATTTAGCTCCTGCAAGCGATTTTTTAATCTCTACACGGAGTGAAAAGACGGTTGTATATTTACGTTAAAATGTGAACCACACACATGTGTTGTAGGGACACTGGTGTGCCAGTCAAATCACAAAGCAGCCAATCAAAACCCACCTCAATGTGCGCTTCATCAAAGAAGCCTTGTAATTCCTTTACGATACCATCTAGATGGCTAAGGGTTGGCTGCATCTTTTCCATATCTCGTAGTGCCTCAATTGACTCTCCTAGTTGAGCTTCAATTGCAGAAGAGTGGGAATTTGCGGCCTGAGCAACCGAATCCAAATACTCGAACATGTCCGACATGAGTTTTTCAAAACGTTCGATCTGATTCTGTTATAAGCAAAAGGAAAGAACATAAGAAATTGACATTCTTATTGGAGCGTCAATAACGAAGGGTCGTACAATATAGAGGCGATAAAGAACCGAAATTAAATTATCCTTATTTCGACATTAGTTTTATAATTGAGAACAAATTCCTTTTAACATAATTATGTCGAATTGAAAACAACCGCAAGATTTACCTTGCAGTAGTGGCTTAAAAGGACCTATTATTTGTTTTTAAATCTTTCACCATATTATGTATTACTTGACAATTTCAAATTCCTTGATAAAATACAGAGACGGCGATATGTGCTCATAAGTTATAGGACAAAGTCCGAACTCTATTTAGGAGTCGATAGGTTAGATTAAAATAAGCAGACAACAAGGTATAATTAGAAGACTAATGCCAAAGTCTTATATTTCAAATTTTCTTTTCTTGAATTTAGCTTTGCATGATGTAAATTCTTAGCAAAAGTGCACTTTCTCACGCACTTTAAAAGCGCAGAACCCAGAATCAGTCCGGCGCTATTAAAACCTCAGAAAATCATCAAACGTCCTGCAAAGGATTAATTTGATGTAGAATGCAGCAGTTAAGAAATGAAATCTTCGGACATAAGGCGTTGCTGATTATATTTGCGGTGATTTCCCGGTCTGATAAGCTTTTTATGCCTTATCTTAAATTTGGGACACAGAGTAGGTCCTAAAGTATCCTCCCGTTAATGAGCTGTCCATTAAAACTAAATAAAATGCATGCCGTATTGTATCTACAGAATAAACGTATTCAACCTCAATTCTGACTTCCAACTGTGAGTGTATTGGGGTCGGTAATTTAGCGACTGAGATTGGGTTTGACCATCCCAGGCTTTACGGCCAGCAGTTTAATAATGTGGACATTTCAGTAAGCTGCAGAGAACGCTAATCGTGTGTCGCAACACACAGAATGAAAAACAGCAGTTTTTATTCATGTTTGAATCCCTATTTTTAATACGTTCAGATATAAAAAGCTAAACAGTCCAAAATGTTTTATTTATTTTAGTATTTGGGTACCATCCGCTGTTTCCAACTTCATATAACAATGAATTGAAAATGCTACTGAATGAGTATTGATAATCACTCATGATGCAAAACAGCTACCGAAAACTTTCCATACATAGAGCCATTTGACAGAAATGTGGAAGCAGAAACCGGAGCTCTAAATTAGAAATTCCTACCAAAGACAGTATTTTTAAATAGAAATTGACTCAGACAATCCCAAATGCCCAACATTTGGAAAGACAACGTTATTCGTTTACCAGGTCATGAACAGATGTCGTGTCTTTAAACATTACCATTACTTAATTGATGTAGACAAACGAAAAATTGCGTGACATGGACACATCATAACGGAAAGTGGGGGTTAAAAGGCACTGGCTGAACAACAATAAAAATCCACAAATCAAACAACAAACGAGCTCACCTCTTCAGTAATTGGCTACAATAAAACGAATACATAGGGGGGAGTTTCATTAATTCATACGACATATAATATTGGGCCAGACTTCAAGTTTAAATCATCACAATTTTGCCTGAGAATCATTATCCAGCTTTTCCTATGTTATTTTCTTAGGAAAAAAATCGTTATTTTGTTGCTAACAGAAAGACAATTACTTCACAGTTTATAACATATAGTTTTTTTCTTTCACATTCACATCTTTAAATAATAAAATGACAGAATAAGAAAGTCAAATATCACAAATTTCTGCCTCAACTTACAATGAAAAGATCATGATTTTCACAAAGATTTTGGAGGATGGGAACCCGTTCACTGATAAGTTCTCGAACTTCCTGCCATTTCCCCCTCAATTCACTCGTCTCTTCCTTACTTAGGGAAGCGAGAAATTGCTCCACAACAGTGGATTTCGGTTGCTTTTGAACAGTTCGCTAAAATGTAGGAAAATGATTTATTGAATATTGATTCAACAATAAAAGCTGTTGAAGGTTTTCGCCTGGTACCAGAAAACCATTTATCCGTCAAATTCAGTGATTTATGGGTCATGATAAAACATTTAAATCTAATCTGTCCTGTTTTATTCCAATTTAAACTAACTCGGATGCTCCAGAAGAGAAATAGATATAACTCTTTCAGACTTACATATTAACTCTTTAATTTTACTCCAAAAACATACAAAAAAGAAGTCTCAGAGGCAAGTGTGGACTATTCTTCTTAGGAAAGAACTTAGCTAAACAAGGTGGGTTCAGTAGTTGATATTCAACTAGAACATTGCGATCCATCACCAATATAAAACATCTGCCTTTGCTCTGCTTTGCTCCTCTTCAATCAGAATTTTCCCTCTGCAATCATATGTCATTAAAATTGAGAACTGAGAACCAGATTCGAAACTCATAATTGTTCCTCCTCCTCTCTAAATGGTTGATCTATTACATTCTTCTAATGTGTCAATAGACTGGGATACATTTATGCGGCGATTCAAAGGGTATATGATAGCCAGCAACTTTTTCTATTAATTGTTAGTATCTGTTGATCTATATTGTAACTATTAGAGATCTTTGATACCAAAATAGTGCTTTGATGAGTGAATATTTTAATTAGGATTAAGAATATGTTGCAACTGCTAAGTCTCTCAAATTATTATCGTAGGGAATTGCAAAAATCTCAAAGATATAGCGAGACCATAAATTGTGACTTAAACTTGTTTGAATAAGATATCGATAGCAATGTGGTCAGAACAAGAGTTATAAGGAGAGTTCACAAAGTTCACCATTAGTTAACTCTGCCATGTTAAAATTATATGAGCTAGCCTTTAGGCTATCATAAGAAAACATCTGCTATCTTCTACAAATGGACGGCTCCTCGATTTTAAGGAAGGAGACGGCGTCATCACATTGTCATTAAAACAGTCCGTCAAATATGAATCTAATGATAAAAGAAAAAATCGCATAAACTCAAATCATTGCTCTTGAAAACGAACTCTTTAATTTTTAACTAAAGTTATGTAAATATCTCGATTTCAAGACTAAAATCCCTCAATTTACTTTTCTCCTCCTCTCAGTAAGCATTTCATTGAATGCTCTGTAGACATGTCTAGATCGTGTCTTTAATGTGATCGTTTTTGTTTAACTGCGCCAAATTTATTTAGACTTAAATAACTTCCCTCTTACACCACTTTAATATTGGCTCGTAAACCCTAAATACATTATGCAGAGATCTGCAGAGATATGAAGATATGAACTTAAACTTACAGTAAAATTTGCTATTACTTCATCAAGCACACTTCCATCTTTGCAGTAGATTTGCCGAGTGGCTTCTGTCCTTGCTTCTTCAAGCCATTGCTTAAAGGTTTTCACAGAATCACAGATACCTAGAAAGAAGTTGAAAATTATTGGAAATCAATGATCAAAATTCTGATCTCTCAATCAAGACGAATTAAAACCCGTTTGATGGCTAGATCAGACTCTATCTTAATCAATCTCATTCGTCGCTTATTTCACTGATCTGTATGTTCAAAGGCACGGTCCTGATAGCAAGTCATTTTCTACTTTGTTGTGGATGGTAATAGTATACTGTAAAAGAGTGTGACTTGCTGTTTCAATATTAAGAGCAAAAACACGGTGTCCGTACTAACAGATCATAGAAACTATCAGATTCTTTTTGGAATAAAACCATCAATGCGCCGTTCTCTGCGTTTTAAGTACCTTTTCGCGAATAAGATAGAGATCGAATTAAAATCATCTCTATCCCTCATTAGGTTCACTTGATCAGTAACGATCAGTTAAAATTCCGTATCAAAGATAAATATTAGGCAAGAATACGCGTGTTGTCAATGTTGAGTTGACCTGCTGAAAAGCAAATGTAAAGCAAATTTGAAAATTTTCATCATAAGAGGATTAAGATTTCTCTAGAGCCGGAGAAATGATTGGTTCTTCTTTGTCCTATTGAATTAAGACTTTGGAAAGCGTGAGAGCCTACTTTTTAAGGCTATTGAGTGAAAATTGCATTGCATGCCGGATTTCATGAACAAAGACCTTCATTCATATGTACTTTTGACACAATAAAAAACACTTCTAATTCGTTTAAAATTATTGTAAGCGGAGCATATGCCATTCTCATAGCTATTGGGTTTCTTGTTAATGTATATTAAAATTAGCTCTTACACCTTATACTTCTACAATTTATTCCTCTACCCCATCCCTCAACTCACTACTTCAATTATTGAATTTTTCATATTTTTAAATTCTGTGAGAACTCCAATCGGATTACTAACTCACTTTATATAATGATGTCACAGTAAAGATGAAATAAACTAAAATTCTAGTCAGCTCACAAATATGCCAAAAAGTGGTTTCTTTTCAAAACCCCTTTCTATGTATCACAATGCAATTCTGATGATGTCGCGGAGGGGTTAACAGCGTCTAATCCACTTAACGTGCACACTGAGAAAGATCCGTTACACATTATTCGCAAGACTAAAATAAGTTCAAAAATGAAACGTATCTGATCTCTTATAACAGTCATCTCGTTACGTGTGGATTCACATCACAATTTAATACTTTCCTTGAGCCAAAAGTGTATCCAAGATCACTTACTCATTCAGACACTCATATATTTTAAACAAATAAGACGGATGAATCACTGAGATTACTTATGCATAAAAATTGTTTTCCAATAGCGTCTTACTTTTCGACGCTTTCTCTGCCAAGGGCTGTTGCACTTGTTTCACCTCTGAAGGTACAATCTGAGATGATGTAACTTGATCTCCCATCAAAATTGAGGCCTTCTTATAGAGCTGATCTAACATTGCCCATCTTTCTTCAATGTCTTCAAAGAGTTGATCCAATTCTTCAACGTTTTCACCGGCTACATAATGAAACAGTTTTTGAGACCCGGTTGATTTGAAGGGAATTAAGTTATATAAGCCGATGATAAAATACCTTGGCTGAGGTCTTTCCGATATCGTTCACCAAGTGTATTAACCAGTACCATATCTTCTTTGGCTTCTGGCAATTCCTTGTCAATCTTTTCAGTCACAGCACTTGGTGATTCAAACTGTTGACTGTTCTCTTGATTCAATATTTCTGGTTGTTCTTCATTTGCTGACTTCATGATTGCCAATTCCAGGGATTCGATTCGAGAATCGAGCCAGTTTAAAATTTTCTCTGCTTTGCTCTCGAATTCTGCTCGGTAACCGGTTGGAATCATTGCAATTCGACCTTTAGGAAGAAGACATTACATTACATACATAAATGCAAATACATTAAATTGATGTGTAATAGACACAAGCTAATTCTAAGTGCATTTAAGAAGCGTTTCTTTAAGTGACCTTACAAATGACCTTAGGAAGAACTTAATGAAGGCACTAGGGCTATTCTTTTATTATTCTTAGTGGGTGCCGAATTGAAATCGAGAGGAGTTGGAAATGAAATCCGCAATTTTGATTGATGTTTAGCTATCAGTAGATAGTATAAAAATGATCGCAAATGAAAATTCAAACGTAATCCTAGGAAATAATTTACTGGAAAAAATTTGAAAGAAACGAAATCCTTTAAGAGTACGAAGGAACTAAGATAGAGCTGGTGGATTAGGAAGATCAAACCAGTTAATAATGAGCATAGATCAGGGACCGCTTATCGCTTTTCTGAATGTTTACCATTCGAATGTTCAAACTTGCACTTACACATTGACTTCAAATAAGTTAACACTCAGAAGCTTTAATCATCTCTGCTTTCGTAAATCACCTGGCTTAAAACTAATACGCGATTTCAAGATAAAGCGTAGATGAAGGGACTAGGCACTGAATTATAAATTCTAGAAAAGTAAATACTTTTGAATTGCGATCACGCTCCGCTGTGCTAGCCATTCAGTTCAATAAACTCAACTTCTTCGACTTCTCCTTCACGTTTTTTGTTTAGAAAAAGAACTCAGGTCAGTTTGAGCTTAATTAGACAACATCCATTTGAAAACTGCAAGGAGAGACATTGAGGGAATATCTTTTATGATTGCTAATTTTTCTCATATTTGCGTTATTCCACCGCCTAAACGAAACTGGAATAAAGCCCTTTCAATGAGCGAATATTGACTAATGCTTTCGACGCAGTTTCAACTGAGTCTTGCTGTAGAGATAAAACTCATAACAAACCAACTTTACTTAACATGCTTCAGTGTCAGAATGGTTAATTAAATATGTAATTAATCTCTTGAAATAACACTTTACCTGATTCCAGACTAAACCGCTTTTCAGGAACAGTATTTGGAATGGAATCGGCGGCCCTTTTCGTACCGTCAGAGCTACCACTTTCATCACGAAGCTAAGGGGCAAGAAAAAACAAAGGTCAATTAACCCACCTTAACACATTTCTGGAAAGAATATTCATATAGTTATTATTCATTATTAAAGGCGGCCAAGTGAATAAATAGCTATAAGGCCCTAATTTTGGATAAAGGAGAGGTGCATTTTATACGGTTAATTTGTCAACTCAAAACTTGCTTCTCTGAGTAATTCAACAAGTCGCTAGATTTCTAAAAACAGAATGTTTATCTTCTAACCGGTTTTAGAAATTTTGGTTTGAATAGACTTTCAGAAATTTACTTCAGATCTTATTGGTGTTGTTGACTTTAGGTAATTATATATTCTCTATTTATTTGTGAAAAACTTTATTTGACGTTGTGTCGAACTCCAAAAAGCTCAAAAATTCGTCCCGTTAGTTTGATAAACTTTCTCTGTTCTCTACACCCAATATGCTTGCGAAACACGAGTTGATTTTTATTTGTACATAATAGAGAGACCTTTGTGAACACTAAATTCAAAATACCCGCGTATTTGCATACAACTATTGCGTTTGTATGTGTGTGTTTAGAGGACAAATTCATACCTTTGGCTCAGCTCCAAACTCTCTCAACTACTCATATACCTGCCTTAATCTCACCACAAAGGCGCGAAGTATGGCCTGTCAGAACTTAATTGATTGACTTCTGATCCTAAACCCTCCCCCCTCCCTCCCCACCATAACAAGAGTGTAATTCAACTTATTTATCGTCATTTCCATTAATTAAAGAAAATTAGTTTGTTTACAATAGTGCAGGATTTGCTATGGGGGGAGTAAACTAGAGGGGTAGATTACGAAAAAATTTGTACAATTTTTAAAAAAACTGATTACAAACCTGTACAGTGTTCTGGTGCTGCATGTTTGGGAAGAAAATCCGGGGGTTTGGGTCTTGGGGATGATCACTGTTATCGTCTAAATCCAGATGGGGTTCTGTGAGTTGACTCCAACGAGATACGAGGGTGTCAACACGGGTTTCAACAGTACGCTGAATCTCAATGGAATCTCCACAGGCTTCACGAACACTGGTTGCACGCCTATCGAGACTTGCCAATAATTGAGCCCACCTTGTCTCGTAGCGAGATAGACAACCCTGTTGAGCAGGCGCGCGTAAAAGAGACAGAGAGAATAATGAGATTACATAATCCAATCGGCGACACACGCTCGATAGTCAAGGTCATTTGATTCGTGTGGGTATTTGTGTGTGCTTAAGTTGACTGCGCGCATTTGAAATTGCGGGCTGGTGGGGCAGGATGATAAATGCTCACCTCCTATTATATTCAACTCAAAGCAATGACAGTTTCATTCATTCTTTCTATTAAAGCAATGCCTCTACCAAAGAGAAAGTACAAATAAATTTAAAATGATCAAGACGACTGTGAGAGCATAAATCGGTTAGTCTAAAATGTGCTCCTTCATGAAACCATGACATGTGTAAGCCATCAGACACTTTGACACTGAATAATTGGTAGTAAGTCAGCAACCTTGTCAATATGCACGTACGTCAGTGCAGCACGTAGACTACCGCGAGAGAGTAGTCGCCATTGGCAATGAAAAAAGATATTCTCAGCCAAGTCCACGTGCAGCTTAAGGGGGTTGCGGCTATTGTATCACCCTTCTCACTTTTTATGCTCCTCATGCTTCTTCATCCATATTTCCATCTTTCAGAAATTTCATAATCTTTATGCCTTTCATAATAACCCCTTTCACCCATAAGGCGTTCTTTTGATAAAGACTTACTTAGATCCCGCTGTGTTCAGTAGTTTTGAAATATGCTTAAAAATGCATCCTTTATGAACAATAGCTCTTATCAAATCTGTTCTTTGGAATACCGCAGTTATTCTTGAAGGAAAATCCGCGTTATGACCTCTTGACGGTAGCCACAAGTTTGAAAGATTTAAAAATACTTAGGGAACAGCCAAAGCAAGGATGATTTACTCAAAGATAATATAAGTGCTCAACATTTTGCCATGAAACGGAAACTTTTACCATTCGAAATTCCGTTTCTTTTATAACAAAATCATAAACGAAATAGGCAAAAGAACTTTAAGGACCTGGCAGATTCGACATCTTACCGAACTCTAAAAGAAGTGGGGAAAAAAATGCCTATTAATTTTAGGACAATTTTTAAATACTATTTCCACAGGATAGATTACGAATATTTAAATATTCGGATATCAAAGTGGGTTCAAAGTTTCGAATTTTTTGACACTTGAATAAAGAGCAGATATTAATATATTGTATATAGTGATGAGGTATATATAAGAGTTCGTCTAGAGTGAATTCTAGTAAGCTCTGCTAATTTTAAAATGTCTTTACTGACCGTATCTATACACACATAACAGTAAGAAGAAAGATAGTGATCAGATTGTCATGGCCAATCGTTAAATAAAATCAACTGGCCAAAAAGCTCTGAATATCGTGGACATAGATCCACCCAGTAACTCTGGGATCAAATTACGAATATAACATAAAGGTATTGCAGAATGAAGTAAACCTCTTATGAGAAATCAACAAGCCAGTATTTCCAGAATCCAAATAAGACAGGATTTTTGACATTCCGACTTCATAAATACTCTACCTCTCATTTCCAACGTGACTCCGCTTAGTTTAAATCTGGACAGATCGTAGATATTTTCATTTCAGTTATTCAAATAGACTAATCCATTTTCGATATTTCACATAGACATCTGGTTCAACAACAGATGGTAATGTGTGTATAACTGGATCCTTGAAATTTATATAAATGGCTCTAATATGAAGAAATTAAACGCTTTAAAATAATAAGGGAAAGTTATTTTCATGCTGTTATGCGATTAAAGAAATGAAATATGGTAAGGCTTGTGGCTGGTAAAATTGGTAACACTTTCACTTGAAAAAAGTGTTAAAACTTAGAACTACTTCTGGAAATTAGAAATGGCCAAAATAAATTATTCTCGACTTTGAAAATGAACAGCTGATGTTGCCATCATGTTACTAGCATTGCCGGTTTTGCGAAAAAGGATAATTTATTGTAGATGTTTTAAAAATTTTTCGCACAAAAATATAAAATTAATGTTTTAAAGGTGTTTATTTAAACAAACAGCCAATAAAGTTATATAATTTTGTTACAACAATACCGACTGATGATATTAAATTTAAACAAGTTTTGTAATTGGATTACTTAATGAGGCAACGAAAAATTTTACTTAAATTATTATTATTTTATTTTATAGATACTTATATAGCGTTTTTTCAGTATGGGTGATTAATTAACGATTAAATTCCATATAATGTTCAGCATAGTCTGTTGTACTTGCTTCAAGCGTCCAATTCATGATAAAATAAGAAAGAAGAAATTAATTAACTCCATCATACATTGTTTTAATTCATCTTTAAATTGCTTAATACAATCAAAATTTAACATGGATTTGAAATATACACTTAAAAAAGGGCATAATTTACTTTAAAAATAAAGAAATTGAAATGTTTCAATAATCTGTGAAAAATTGTCAATTTTTTCACAAATAGTAGGCTTACGATTCAACAATCACTCAAGAAATAATTTTTAATCCTCTATAATCTTCGAAAGACAATGGCTTATTCAAGTGATTCCATGCTTTTCTAGTTGAATTTTCTCCCATAATCTCTCGAAATATCAAGATTAAATAGACTAAAGGGAGATCGGACATGACTTATTGGAAGCTCTTGCAGTTAGATTAAGCAAAGAATTGAAGTTTAATCGTTAATACAATAAAACAACTGTTTCTTATTTATTAGCTTTAATCTTAACGAAATTTTAAAATTTCCACTGGAAAAGTCTATGATGATCTAAGATGTTGAATGTCCATTTGAAAATTTGGAAAGAGGTACATAACTATTAATTTAATACTTACTGAGTGATAGATGAGTGAATTTCAGTCTTACGCAGCTTCAGTTGCTATTATGACCTCTTTTTTCTTAAAACTTCAATCATTGAAACTTAAGAACTTAACCTTCGAATGAGCAGATTTTGATTTTTTGATTTGATTTGATTCATTTGTTTAATCTTAGTCTAGTTCAGATTTGTCTAATTTCGGAAGAAAGAGTTCACCCAATTTGACAAAGTTTGAGTAGTGGTGCCACTTCCATCTGTTAAGTTACATAGTGGTTAGTTGGTAATAAGATGTACGTGACAGCAAGACAGTATTAGTTTACGTGATTTTAGAGGACCGGAGCCTAAGAAAACTCTCCCAGTTTACATATTAATAATACTAGATTAGCTTGAGAAAAGTTGTCTTCGTTCTTCCTTTGTTTTGTATGCAGTGAGAATATCTGTAATGGAAAGTACGGCGAAGATGATGAAATTAACTTAGCTAAGAGACTTGTAAATAAATCCATGACGATTATTGAAGCCGAGGTGAATTGAACTAAGTTCTCTGGCGGAACAGTATTTTGTCCATTTAAGAGCTACTTAGGGGAGTACTTGACCGCTTATAAAATATCAACTTTTGGCACCGAGCCAGAAATACAACAGAATATGATTTGGCTTAAATACGTAGGCATTATAAAAATCCTTTTTAATAAAAAGAGGAAAAAACGCTGATTTCAAACCTACACTGAACTCGTTTAATGATTTAAATATAGTTTATTGAACTAAAAAGTTATATTCTTCTAAATTTATGCCAAATATCGAGTAAGACAACGACTTTAGAAATTGCCCAACTTAATGTCTGCATTAAATTAGATTTTGCATTTGGTGACTCAAAAGAGCTCTGTTATGTTTAAAATGCCTTTGTTAGTTTCACATATCTGGTCGGACCTGTATGGAAATACAAATGAATCAGTGTGGCATAACTAATTGATCTACAAGCCTTGAATTTCATGTACTTTAAGTCAACCAGAAATGCAAGGATGAAATCGCGAAAATTTAGATTTGAGAATTTTGGATATTAAAAAGTGAAGCGTACATAATGAGAAAAAAATAACTCAAAGTTTCCAGAAATCAGATAAAGATTATTAATATTCCGATTTATTATTTACTTTTATTCAACCCTCCGTTTCATCCCTTTTTATAATATTTTGGTATTTCGCTCATTCAAAGATATCCATTGACTAAAATTAAAAGGAAGAAACTAGTTGGAGGGAAAAATAATGAAAATATGTATTCTAACTACTTACCTCAAACTGTTTCAAATCCCAAATGGATTGTAATGATAGACCGATACTCTGGAAAGTAATCTCCACAAGTAATTCTCAACGCAATTGGGCTATAATACAAGAGACCTTGACCTTTGCTCACTGAAAACCGGCATTTATAAATCGTCATATCTCATCGCATTGACAGCACACATGTTCGTGCTTGAATTAATGAAGTTAATATATTTACATTTGGAGCGCGGATTATTTGAGTATGTGAAAGGTCTAGTCATTAAAGCACGATTTTTTCCGACTTAAAAGTACGTTTCTCAAGTACTCCTTGCCAAGAGATCAGCTTGTTAGGTGTAGCTTTCTAGCCTAAACCTTCCTCTGATCTCTTCATAAACGTCTGAACGTTTTCACTTATAGACATGGAAAACTCCTTTTTCTACCCTATATGGGATTATATATATCGTGTAGGAGAGGCTCCAGCTAACTAAAAATTTTAACTGTCTCACCTATGCCATCTTAAAATCGCAAGTTGTTGAATATCATGCAAGATCATTTTGCCTTCTTAAAAGTTGGAAGAAAAATAAATTGGAGAGACAAGACTGACCACCAGAATTAAAAGCTGTCGTAAGCACTGTACATCGTGGACAAGCAGTTGCTACAATCCAGAGGACGATTCATGTAATTTGAATTTTGGAATGTCAATTACCCAATAAGAAAATATAATACAACGCAAATTCAAAAAATCCGAGTCTCTCTGATACCTTAACGTTGCTTTCAGAGTCCTTTTCATCCCTTCCTTTTATCACTTATTGGACTCCATCTAACCGATGGCAGTTGCCTACCGCGATTGAGAAAATTAAATTTTTATATTACTGGGGAAAAAATTAACTGATTTGGGGGTGGCTTCTAACTGCCCGATTTGAGTTACTACAAGGTAGGAATGCGACAAAATATTTTATTAAAAAATAACATGGAGGAGGTAGTAGACTTGCAGTGAGTAAGTAGCACAATGTGATTAAGTAAGTGAGCAAAACCCACGAACAAGTGTTAGATAATGGGGAGGATCGGAAAACACCTTAAACGCTGGGGAGTATGAATCGTACACACAACTATGCCTGAAGACAATGGGCTGAATTAAAATTTATAGGGAAATTTTGATAATAGTTAAGGTGGGTATGAAATAAACAACCAAAAATGCCTTGTTAATCCAAAATAACTTAATAAAACATTTATTTTCTTGATTCAATCGAGTTGAATATGAAAACTGTTTTGTATGGAATGAGTACTTCCCATTCGATGTGAGAGTAGAAAACAGGAAACGGAAAATTGATACTGCTCGATCAAGATCATACAATCTGAAATTTTATTTGAATGTATCGTACCATGAAATTTGATCATCCTTCTGATATGGTAATACAATATTATTTAGAACTGCGCTTAAAGAGAGGAAAAAAACGTCAAAATAATATTACTCAAGATTATCTTTCTTTATGCCAGTTTCTAATCAAATGGGCTCCAAAACAATCCTTTTCTCTTCCTAAGTCGTGTGTTTAAAAAGAATCAATTTCTTTCAACAGGCTTGGAATCTTTTGGAATCTCCATTATAGTTCGCTAATCATTCGTTGCTGTGAATTGTTAGAACGACCATTTCCATAAGAAACCCTAATACTTCAGAAATTATACTTTGTCAAAATATTTAAAGGATGGCATCCGTATCTAGAAATAAATATCAAGAATTAGCTTCCATGAAAGCGCCGCCAATCGATTAAGAATGTGAGATTTACAACCATTACCCAAAGTCTTAAAGTTTAAAGCAAGAAAATTATCTTACAAGAATATTGCATTAGTGCTCAAGTGTAATAGACGTATCTTAGCTTAGCCATTCAACGAAAAGCATTTTGTTGAAATTGTTATTTTATATGCCGTTGGTTATGTTTTAATTCATACATCCCAAGGGAAGCCAGTTTGTGCCTCTTAAAACCAGCTGCCTCAACTTTCTTGTTTAATTTTCATTGCTGAAGTAATTTGGGGGAAAGTTCCTGTATTAAAGTGACAGTCTATGCTAATAAATTAATCAAAGTGGTATTATCGACCATTTAATTAAACTAGCTTGTCATCAAGCTCTGAATGTTGCGAAATTGAACACACCCAGAAACCTAGGTATCAAATTGAAATAATGGAGCTCTAAAACATTTGCATATATAAGAGATACTGGACAACTCGAAGCTTCTAGAATTATAATAAAGTAAGACTCTTGAGATTCAGAGCTCATTATATATTCTCCTTTGTTCCTACCCCCTTTCATCTCTTTATGGTCTAATTTTCTCTCTCGTGTATTCAAATGCTATTCTGTAACCAAAACTTGCTGACTGTTTTAAAGTGACCTGGATACTAATGTTAGTTAAAGAGACATAAGGGAAAAATTCGATTTGAACGCAGTAAAAAGGGTTATTAAGCTTTTTCCTCACATAAAAGACATTATCATAAGTTAACGCATAATCAGATGACTTTATTCAACATGCAGGTTACTATTTAAAAGTTATATAGCCAAAATCCGACCCCACAGAATTGTATGGCACGCCGTCAGAAATGTAAAGCCAATAATAAAATGAATGTTTTGTTTTACTTTTCCTCATTTCATCAAAGAATAATTTTCTTATTAGTAGAAACAAGCAGCTGTTGGCATTTTAATGTAATCCTAGAGTATTTATAAGTGAAAAGCTCCATTAACTAGATAGGTTTTTAACAATCACGTAATCTACTATGAAGGAATAAAAATATTACGGTTTTATAATAGAATACAAGATCGAAAAATCTCACATTTCATTCCCTTCTAGGTACGTACATACTATTCCAAATTAAAAAGAAAAATGTCCTTTCAAGGTAAATTGTTCGATGAGCTTTTCTAAATCGAGTGAAACTCCTATGATCCCAAGGTAGCGTTCTTGATGTGTGAATTGGAAGTGTTCCAAATCGACTAATTAGCTATTCAGTTGAGCGTTTTTATAACAAAATTATTCACTTTTTCAAGATCTCCCAAAATTAACTATGCCAAATAAAAGTTTTTATCCATCAATTACTTCTTTTAATGAAATATGTAAACTTTTTATCATCTAAAGATGAATATATATATATATATATATACACATCGCGGTGCATTTTTTACTATAAACCAGATAAAATAATAGCTAATCTTACAACGACAGCATCAGAGACCGCTTCACTAATTTTTCTCGCCTCTCTAAGGACCTGTTCTTCTGTTCTCGATGGGTTTCTTCGCATCTTCTGTTCCATCTCCTTCGTTTTTCTCCTTTCAACTTCTCTCGCTTCGATCTCCAACTGGTCTAACCATTCCTCGAGGACGTCTGCTTCTTCCTGGAAGTGCCTCCAGTGTAGAAGAGCATTCTGAAGCCGGGCATAGTGAGTATGAACCCATTCAACAAGTCTTGTCCACTGAGTTGCAAGAACCGCTATTCTTTCTTCAAAATCAGCATCTCGAGCATCCGGCGTTTCTGAAGGGACTAGAATAACAATACCCTGCATTTGACGTGCCAATGTTTCCCCAAATTCTAAATAATTTTCCAACCGCCGATTAGAACTAAGTTGAGCTTTGAGTTCTGGCACGGTAGTACCAAAGCGTTCTGTTGCCTGACGATCCCTTGAATGGAAACGAACAGGTAAATATATCGTCTACTAATTAAAAGCAGTAGCAATGTGAAACACAAACATACTTTTCCCATTCAAGTTTGGCAAGCTGAATTTCAACGGCTCGTAAGAGAGCTTCTTGTCTATTGATGAGACAATTAGCTAGAAATCGATTTCCAGATTCAGCTGCTCTGTTAAGGTTTGTCCACCGATTATGGAGGAAATTGAGCATATTCATAACTTCTGAGGAGTTGACAGATTGAAGATGGTCGGCAAGAAGGCGTTCCTTATCTGTATCATTTCCAGTAGTGGAGGAAGGGGCTGTACCTGAGATCCGTTTAATGCGTTCAGCGAGATTCGCTAATTGTTGGCCATATCGCAGACAGCGGCGAACATATGGCTCGTGTTTGGTGAGATGTGCAGTTAAATCCTAAAACAAATTACGTTTGTAACTGTCATGACTTCCATTTTTTTCTTTATTCCTTTTGTTGTCTGATTTATGGGGAAGAGACTGCCCGCTATTCCGACTGTCAACAGTCCTTTCCCTCCTGTTCGTAAAGCAAATGCTAATTACGTATTTTCCATTAAATGCCGATAGATTAATAGTACGAAAGTGAACATTAACTCTAATCAGGCATTTAATCAAGAGATTCCACGAAGTAGGATTGGATTTTAATGATTTCAACTGGGTGAATGCTATTATGGAATCACTGTAAACAGGCTATTAAATTATGAGATACTATGAATTTCTGAAGTGGAGATATCACCGCAGTTGACAGGTGTATTAGTAATGTACATAAGCTGCGGTTTATGCCTTCCTGCACTGAATCTGGTTTTATACGGTTTTTTCCTCTGACCGCAACTTACTTCATTTACGAATAAGTTACACCACAGGATTAGCATTGTATTCTAACCATCATTTATATCAATACTTACAATTGCTCGATTCCCTTAGCTTAGATTTCTTTCGATCCTCACTACTACTTAAAGACCTTATAAGAACTAGCAACTTTCTGATCTTTAATGGCTGGCAGTCTCATTATTCAAAGAGTGAATAGACTTAATACCCCAAAAAATAAATAGATAATTATCCCGTTTGCTGTTCCTAGGGACACAGCCTTGCGTTTACGAAATAAACAACCAACAAGTGGGATTAACCTGCCTTCTCAAGAGTCTAATACCAGTAGTAGTCGAATTCGTGCATGACGTTCTTGGAAAACCATCAACGACACAATACAATGAACTCAAGTTTGCTATCTTGGAGCGGATGGAGGAGTCAAAATTAAATTTTAGCAAACAGCTCCGCGAGAAGCTAATGAACTGTAATCACAAAAGAGAGATAATTCCGAGCCAGATCCTCCTCCAGCGGACAGTGATGATTCGCCGTCCACAATAATCAATTAATACTTGTTATTCATGGCATTTCAGTAAACTATCCTGTGGTCTCCGTTTCAATTCATTTTTTTATTTTCCATTCTTACAATACTTTATTCTACTATCATATGCAAGCTTCGGTTTTCCTCAGCTAATTCCTACGGTCTCCTGAAGAGTGAGATATTTGGCTTGAATTGGACAGCTACGCTTAGATCAATTCGCCGCCAGAAATTTGTTGCCTTTGCGTATCTCAGGCCGGAAGGAGACTGAAGGATGACTCTCTGTGTATTTCCAGATTTACTCTTTATTCACCGCCTCTGTGACAATACTTCAGTTTCTCGTCCTCGAAGCCGCAGTGATGTCTTTATGTCCCAATGACGCAAAACCCCTTCCTGTCATGCCTTAATGCTTTTGTCGATTCCCCCCTTTTTATACCGTCTCGTTTCACTTAAAAGTACATCTGCACTCATGTTCTCAAGCGCGTCCTTATCCAAGTGAATTATATTTGTATTTCCACTCCCACACACGATCTTGTCAGTAACCGGTTCCTACGCTTCTCTTTATTCTCCTCTGTTCTTTAGCTCTCTTTCTCTTACTCGCTCGAATCTTCGTGGTGGTTTGTTCAGTACATTTTGGCCTAGTCGGCTCTTTGTGTTCTGCTCTTAAACTGTTATTAGCTCTTACAAATCTCTGCGGCCTCTAGAACAAAAAGTACAGAAAGGCGCTGCACGAGGAACTTTAGAGTGATTATATCAATAATGGCATCAATCACCTACTGAGTATTACTTTCTTTGTAGATAAAACAAAGTATTTTCGCATAATCAACTATGGGATGATTCTAAATTACAAATTTATGGGATAAATAAATAATAATAATCCCCCATTTATTCCTCATGTATAGTATGCTTTAACAAAGGAAAGACATTAGAGACATGATCAAAACTATGAAGCACCTGAAAGATCAAAATAAATAAACCCTTACCTCATGCGTATTAAATCGGGTTCTAGCATCTGACAGCCGCTCTACGATTGCTTCATTCAAGGATTTCACTTCCTCAAGAGGGAGATTTTCCATCGCACTAAGATCATCTTTCTCTGTCTCTGCCACAGGGTCTGGAAACTCTGCATTCTTCCTCTCCTCTTTCGTATCATTTCCGATCACATCCTTCAGTTGAGGGATATTTTCTACTAGGCGTTCTTCGATTGAGAGAATCCAAGCCAAACTTCGTTCAACTTTTCCATGAAAGCCAGACATGTTCAACTCCATTTCATCTATGTGACCGGTGTCGTCTGGATCACTGGTATCCTCCGAACAGAAGGTCAACTCGGAGGCAGTTGGGGAGGAACTTCGTGATGAAGTAGTTGCTACGGTTACAGTTACCCCTTCAGGATCAATTTGGCATCCAGTCTGCAATTGATTTTCCTAAAACAAAATAGATTTATTATTATAGCGCGCAGGAATGCAAAAAATTACAATTTTTCACTGTGGGGAAACAAATGGAATCAGTTAACAGTATGTTCAACAAATGATAAAGAAGAAAGTGATCGAAAAGAGTAAAGTTCAGGTAACAAGGAGTCTCACTTCATCTGATTTTTTGCGTTCAGGTTGCAGGATATTTAAAAAATGTGTGGCTCGGAAAAACCAGAAATCAAGTTTCATGATTCGTCACCTGTATTGCTAAACGATTTCTTGCTCACGATATCCAGTGCCAAGCAACTGGTTGTTCAGTCATGATTGTCGGCCTTGTTACTTCTATTCATTTTTCTTCAAAAGGTTGAGAAAAAGAGTGATGTTACATGGTATTAAGTAGCCTACATGATCTGAGCATAGCAGAGTGGAGATGGCTAAAATTTTTAACTTTGTAGGGCCGAATATTAAAGTTATTGTATCTTTGTTTAAATTAGCTTCAATGTATGTCATTAAAATAAAGTTAAGAAAGTAGGCAACGAATCATCGGGACAGAAATATTCAACGTTTCCTTTCTTCCAAAAAGCAAGTACATGTATAATTTATTAAAAATTAAAATCAGTACATTTTAGGAATGCGGCGCTCGATTTAAATTTACGACTTGGAAATTAGCTCATTTTGAACACCTGGTGTAATTTAGATTTAGGCGCATTGACTTTCTGTGAAACCTACAATTTTAGACATACAGTAAATTAGTTATCTAATCTTGTACATTCTTCTATGGCGAGTGTGATCTTCAAGCTTGGCCCAACTTGCAGATGAATTTGCCACGTGGTGGTTTGAGTACACGAACCTATATTGACTCATTATATATATATATATAACCTTAAAAATAATCATACAAAGAAATAAATGTGTCATATGTCAACTAGACTATATCCTTTTAAGAAGCGTTTTCGGACAATTGCGTTCTTGAGCCTCACTGATTGGTGACTTATATTCTACCATCCCTCTGTTGACCCGTGTGGCTGGTCACTTCATTTCCTAAATACATACCCATGAATACTAGACACGTTACATTTGACTGTTGACCGCTACGCCACCACCGGTTTGGCTTTGCTTAACTTCAGTGATCAGTGCTTTGTAGGCGACACCGCTTTACCATCAAAAGCAATAATGGCATTTGCAGGTATTATGATTAATTTATATTTCTTTTGTACAAAGAGCATATTTTAATCGATCAATTTAGAAAGGATCTAATGATGACCAAAATTGACTAAATGTTTACTTAAAAGGAAAGGGAATAAAGATGCATAATGTTATTATTGTGAGGTAAAGTCAATAAGGCGAATTCCGAAAGATACCGTTGGTTCCAACGACACATACTGCTCACTCTTGATGACGAAAAACATGATTGATTTCATCTCATAAAGCTTCGAAAAACGTAAGGGACCAGTATAATATTATAGAATTCTTAATTCGTTTAGCTGGCACTTCATTACATGACTTCATTACACAAGTAGTGACTTAAGTATTGAAACAGAATTGACTTTTACGACACAATCGTTAATTACCTTGACTTACTTAAGTCTGCATCAATGATTAATATTTTATTTCCATGTGAATATTCTGACGACTTTCTTCCTGGTATGTTTTTGCTTATCAGCTGGAGAAATGACTAACTGCCCCTACTTTTGTACTTCTCGAGAGGCTACTTTTGAATGACTGGATAATCTCTAATCTCTTGAAATCATTGAGCTTTATCGTCCCTCGGGTGAAATTGGCTTTAGCAAAATTTAAAACCACAGCTGATAGAATATTATAAGCAGTATTAATGAAAAAAGAAATATCAAACACGAACGTCTACTCCACTGGTGGATAGATGTGATAGTAAGCAGGTAGATTTGACAATAAGTGGAAGTTTGCTATCTTCATTTCAAAGTAAATTTATTCAATTTTCAATTTACTTATCTAAAATGATTATCTTTGTATTCATAAAAGGAGGCATTAACTTAAGAGGAAAATTAGTTTAAAAGTGGAAAAGTTCTATTTTTTGCATACTATAACAAATACAAGATCCGCCTGACCGCTTTACACAATTTCTCCGCAGAGTTTAAAACCTTCACGAATATTTTCATTTCAGTATTCACCCAGTTAGTAAGCACTAACACAAGGAAGTATCGCTAAACTATACAATGACTTTAGATACATAAAAGATAAAGTAGCATACTATTTTTGAATTATGAACTTTTAAGTATCCCAATCGCATCATTTTTCTTTTACTTTTTACTGCCCTAAAATCAGGTATTGGACAATCTACTAACTTGATTAATTAGAAAAAAGATGCAATACGGCGGGCTAGAGTGATTTGCTTAATGTGAATCTAACTTATTGACTTCAATGAATGCATGACAAGTGCCGACGATATCAAAGTCTGACAATCACTGATGTCACCAATCGAATTTCGGACATGGTGACAGTCCTGTATATTCTATGTTATCCAGGTCCTGGCTATTTGAAAAATTTCCTTTGAGAAACGGCCATCCGAGTTTGATTAACTACTTTCCTCCTCTGTTGTCAAGTTTAACCAATTTGACTGCCCTAACAGTTATAATCGGCAATAAAGACTAAAATGTGATCTATTCAATGTGTGTTCTCTCTACGTACTCTTTATGCGCAGATTCCAATACGTTACACGTTTTATAAATAGGCATGTGATACGAGGTGATCAAATTTTTCTTCACTGGTCATCGCCAATATCATCACCCAGCTCATCGGAACAGGGTGGGTCTCTGGGAATAAAGTCGTTATCACAGGCAGCACCTATTCATTAACAACAAAAGTCACACTTTCTCTAGCAGCCAGGTCCAATGCAAACAACTTTAAATGCAGTTAACCCACTTGTATGTGAAAGCTTGCCAAAATCGAGAAAATGGCTCAATTTTATTGCAGCGTCCATTGTGTTGGGAATATGCAAAATGGTTATCAACAAATATCACATCTTTAAATGGTGATTCAAACGCCATTTTTTTAAATTTTATCTTTAATAGAGAACAAATAAGACCAGAGGGAATAGTTACAAGACAACTAATCACACCAATATTTTTAAACAAATAAATATGTTAGTAGAATAATGTCCATTTCCACTGATCTGTTATTTATGCTTCCCCTAGTATGATCAGCATATCAAATTAAATGGACTCATAAATTATGATAAATCCTTGACTATTACAAAAAAGTATACGCTGATAATTTTACGCAAAAGATACTGCTTAAATGAAATAAAATAGTTATGTACCATGGCAGCAGTCCGAATTTCAAAGGTTGGCTTATTGCGTCGACGTCGATCCATTTCGACAGCGGCTCTCAACTCGATGAGGTAGATTGCGACAGATCTGGCGTCAATAGAGTCATTGGAAAGAAGATCCTCCGTTTCCAGAAGTCTAGCTACAGCAAATTCCTTTGTGATGAGATGAAATGCCATTCCCAAATTCTGCACTGGTGTTTTCTCCAATCGACTTCTGTAGTTGAACATTTCTGGTCTTCAAATAATAAGAAATGATTTAAACAAACCTAGTCTTTCTTTAAAAAATAAAGCTCTGGGTAAGAAAAGCTTTTGTAAAAAATTAGAACTTTATTTTCTTGTTCTCAAGTTTAAATTTTCCTTGATCCAATGCTGGCTTAAAAATAAAGTAGAATCACTAGTTTGTAACAAAATTAATGGGAGATTAAAATAATTTAACCATGAGTACCTTCAAAATATTTTCTGATTTGTCAGCATAAGGCGATCTGATAGCACAATAAATAGAATCACTTCCATTTAAAAAAATTTCTTGGAATTTCCAGAGGATTTTTAGAGATACAGCAGGAGTATCTTCAGTAGACCTCGGTCTTATGTCTTTTTTATAAACAAAGAGCAGATGAGTAAGTACGAATTTAAATTGACGAATATATTAGCAAAAATTCGATTTCAGTAATCGTAAGGATAAGTTAAATCAGGTTTAAGCCAATTTTTACAGTTAACACAGGCTTTCTGCAATTTTGCCAAACTTGAAATGTTAACATGTGTAAATACGAGCTTAGCGCTTTTCGTTCCTCCTTTTACGCACAAATGATGTTAACTTGAAGTATTTTCAGGAGTTAAATACTTTTTGCTGAAGACAAAACCACCGGTTAAACAAACATTGTGAACTTTTGGAATAACTTGGCCCGATTTACAAATCAAATCGTTCGTTGGAATTGCATTATAAAAAGAACAATGAGCACTGTATGAGTTAAATTGTTCTTCCTCCAAAGCTTCATTGAGGAGCAGATGACCTTTAAGACTGTTGAAATAGGTCACAATCGAATGATCGACGTAGATTTCTATCCAGATTTCCCATTTTGATTACAACTTAGATTTGTTGCCCATTTTGATCCTAACTATCAATAATCGGGATTTTAACTGATAACTTTCATGAAAATGTCAGAATCTCAGCGCATATATTTAAGACCTATTTTCGGAGAGACATCGCTAATTCGTCTACTTTAGAATTCTCACATTAACCAAATTTAGCATTCATCAAATGTTTAAATCCGTTCGTCAGACGTTCATAAGATACCCACACTTGAAAGCCTTTATATTTCATCGAAACTCAGTTATAATGGCCAATGAAAAACTCATTTACAGGTTTTAATACTGGAACAGCAAATGAGCAAGCGAAATAGCTCAATAAGGATTGAAATGGAATGCGGCGAGTGGAATTAGATGAGAACATTAAGGGTCTTATTTACTCTGATTTCAACTGAACTAAGTTGACCACTATTGTATAAACGGTATACTGCATTATGTGATGTTCTAATGTTCCTAATTTCGAATTTCATCATGTCTGATCCTAAATTTCACGATGAGCTCATATCCATGATATTCAGAGCTTATTGAAAAGTTCATTTAATTACATTGCTGGTCAAATCACATTATTAATTTGCGATTTATCGAAGACGGGAACAACTTCAATAAGCAATATTATTTTCAGTATTAACCCTTGAATGAATGAATGAACACAGCTTACAGAGCTCTGGTAAAATTTTTAACTATCTCACCCTTGTTAATTTAAACTCTAAAATGCATGTAAGAAAATGTTGCCTTCAACAATTCTAAGAAAAAGACGAAACGAAGCGCTGAAGCTGTCCCTTCTTGATTACATAATGCCGGTCAATAAATACCGAACATCGCAGACAAGCATTCATTGTAATCATGGGACGAATAGTAAACTGCCTATTTGGTAAATATTGTACAACCGAGTAGAAGCATCAAATGGAGTAAGATTATTCGAACCCTGATGTTGCTAATTGATCTCCTCCATTTTATCAGTTGTTGGACCTACTGTGATACGATGTCAGTTGCTTTTCACAATGAAAAATTATAACTATTTTGTACTATTGTAGGTAATAGAAATAATAGACTCAATGCTAATGGGTTAAGCCATCAATACTATATTTACATAATGTGAATAAGTGTACCACCGATTAGGTGCAATATTATCGCATGGTCCAAAACCAGGGCGACTGATTCATTCAAGTAGACAATATGACGTCATCCAAGTACCGATTATGCAAAGGCCAGTACCGTACCACATCCACAATGCGAACATTTTGAGTCCATATTGATAAAAGAAATTGTAAAGAAGTTGATAACATTTATCTGGGACCTTATAAAAATAGACAGAGGAGATTCTGTCGAGGCAATTAACTTAATTAAAAACGATTTTGGTTTGAATTGGCCAATATAGTCCTTAGGAGGAAAATTTATATTTAAATTTAACCTTATAAAGTTAGTCAATATTGTAAATATAAAAATGAAGAGGGTTTAGATTGTCATATTTTATTTTCTGACAACAATAAAGCACATATGCATCAACATAGACATTAATAAGGAAGTTGTCTTTGAACAGCCGGACTATTACGAATTTTTAATTGATCGAACAGTTTTGGTGTTCTAGACAGAAATCATAAAATTCTGTGAAAATGTTCATCTCTCAATTATTTGACTAGTGTTCTTCCATGCTCATTTCTAAGAATAAAATCCCGTCGCCGCCGCATACATCTAAGCAAGTATATATGCACTCTTAACAATGAAATCACCCACTGAGTAATATATATTCTTCTCTTCTTACTGAGCAACTGTAGACGTATTAGTACCTCAGTGGGTATTTTGTAATACTGCAGCGAAGTCTTAGAAGAAAGTGGCAGATACGTTCTGATATTCGATTCTATCTTTGATGATTCGAGAAGACATTTATCACAGATAATAGCCGAGTGAAGAACAAGCTTCGCTCTTAGAATCTAAAATCTCAGATGTTAAAGTAATCCAATCTTGTCGGTATCCTCATTTATAAACCTTAAGTAATCTACACATCAAATAAAATTCACTAAGTACACACAGAGACTTTCACAAATCCCTTTGTTTCTTTATCTTAGCACAAAAGAGCATTTTCGGATCTACGCATAAATTTCATTCTCTCATGTTGTTTAAACCCATTTATTTAGTCTCAATAACTAAGGTGTCAATTGCGAACTTTCTCACACATAAATGAGTCGTTTCACATCATTTAAATAAAAAGTGTTTGCAAGTGCAGGGCTACTACACCGTTGAATTTCTAACTGCTTTTGGTGCAGATGATATGCATCGACAAAAATGATAGAACGGTAGGCTGGAATTTAGCCTTTGAAGTCAAGTATTCAATCAATCGATCAACGTGTTCTGAGTATCACTGACAATATCTCATGAACATGGGAATGAAATGACTAGATTAGAACATTAGGACATTGGAAAGTGAAATCTGCTCTTTATGTTTCCTGAATTCAAAACAAGCACAATATTTTTTTCTTTCTTTTGACATCCCCCTTTCATCTTTCATGCCTTAGTAGATCTGTTTCCTATTTCCTTATTCAAGTGTTTTCTCATTATTCCAATTTATTAAAGCTTAGCTTGTATTGTTACTAGCAATAATTTTTCTATCCTTCTTCATTCACTTTTAACTCCTGATAAATTGATATTTTAGGTAGTCCTGGATTAAACCCCGTTGACAAATTAATTTTCATATCAAAGTCAGAGATTTGAAACTAGTGAATCCAAGGGTGAATTCTTGTAGGCTGGGTTATGCTAAACTCACCTTGGAAAGAAATCTGAAATGACAGACCAGCCAACCAAATTATTAGTGATCAATAAGCTCTGGCAGCTGAGAATATGAATTTGTTCACAAATTAAGAAACAACTTCAACTTGGACATTGGAGCATTAGAACATAGAGTAGTTGACCATATCTGTGAGACAAAGACGAGTTGTCTGCATTCAAAAATCAAATTTTGATATGATTATCTTGATGTCCCCCATTGTCAGCATCTACCTAGTCCCCATCCCTTAATCCATATTGAACTATTTTCCTATTTCTTCTTTTCGGATGCACTTCCAATATGACCATTCGTAAAATGTTATGATTTGCTGTAGATAATAAATAACCATAAATAAATCTAGAGAGCATGATAAATGAAATGAAAGGTTATGTCAAAGCAATTTGGAAATAAATGCCCTTTTGAAGTTTAAGGACTTTATAATCCCAGTATTGTACTAAAAGATGCAGTGGCCTTAAGAAGGGTACAATAAGCTCAACATATATTATATCTGTTCATTTTAATCCACAAAAGGGAAAAAAGAATTATCAGTCAACAAACAAACTTGAAAATCTGTCAGGAAGATGAGAAGAGTCACCAGAGAGGTACACAAATATTTTCTTCTGAACTGTAACGGAAAGAACCTTTAACGGACAGTCCAATTTGTGCTTCCGATATCGGATTTTAATATGCAGTCTTCAACTACGAATTTGCATATAAGATCAATACAAAAGGATGTTTTAAACTTGAGTGCAAAGGCGTGTTCAAAAAATCAGAGGAAAATTGATAAGAGAGGGAGGGAACAGGGATGGGAGCAGAATATTACCATCGGGATAGAATAAGGAGATTGACTTAATAAAACAGTAAATGAAATCGGACTGAAATAAAGCAGAGTAAAGCTCAGTATGAAAATCGATGTGATAATTAAATTTTCAATAAATGAGTCATACATTGAACGGAGTGCGAGGTAAGGAAATGAGCAGTCCGTGAGTAACTTTTGAGTAAGCCTCAAGCCAGATATACAGTTTAGTTTTGTCACCTTGATTAAGAATTTTGACTGACTGAGACAAAATTTTGGCAGAGGACACTTTCCGCCTTATAGTTTTGTGCAACCTCAATATCTCATCTCATCTAAAATCCCAATTTATAAAGGCTATGCTGCCATTTTTCAAAATAATATATCAACTACAAGGGAACGTGCTACTTGAGTTAGTTAATGACCTTTAATCAATAACTTTAATGACTTCCAAAGGTATTAGTCATTATTCAAATTAACTTAAACAAAGATCTAATTAACAGTTCGAATAGGACTTTGAGTTAGATAAAGTTGGCAAGTAATTGGAGGCGTTTATACTTTTATTTTTTTCTTTATTTCCTTGAAACACCAAATGAATACTATTCAAGACTTCCTAACCAACTTTCAGGAAATTCATTTCCCATATTTATATTCCGAGGAAAAATCTGATATCCCATTTCTTATGCGAAAAGTAAACACCATTTTTTGGTAAGAAGACAAAAGTAGAATATTATTTTCCATCAAAAGAAATACTTGCTTGTATACTCTTTCATCTAGGCGCTGCCATTAGTCATTCATGGATGACGATAGTTTTCTATTAAAAGGAAGATATGATCTTAGGTCTTCGAGATCATAAGTTAAGTAAACAAATAACAGCCCCTTGATTACCCTCAGGGTAATTCAGGCCCTACACCAGATGTTTAATATCTACGGTGAAAATGTCTCCAATTAGTATAACAAAATTAACGTATTAACGTATACTGGTCCTCCAAATTAAGTATCAAAATATGAAACCGATACTTAATCAAGTAAATGTGTGGATAATTCATTGTCTGAATGCACGCAAACGCCCAATTTATGAAAAAAAGAACGTTGAATCCTATCTGTAAATATAATTCCCATTTTGTCGTTTCTCCAATAAAATATTGTTTTATTATTTGAATATAAGTCTTAATTATGCTAAGATCGTGTAAACGATTACACACGACAAGCTCCTTTTTCAGTCTAAGAAAGAAGAAATGATTCGAAGTGGTAAGTCAATGAACACTGAAGATTGTGAACAAACAATTAAACATGAATTCTTGGACGTAAACCAGTGAACTGCTCATTATGGTGATAGTCACAATCTGATTTCGAGACTTAGGTGAAGTAACGCTTTCGGTGCTTTCTTTTCGAGTTCTCTAATGAGCACCCGTAAAGTAAACTTGACAGAAAATGGCGATTTATACAAACATTGAAACTACTTATCAATCAACAAAAAATACTCATAAAAGTATTATTCTTATCACATAAAACATTATTCTTCACATTTCTACCCACAGATGTATTCTGTTAACTGCTCTTTAATTTAAACCATTATTAACAGCGTTTATTGTATCAGAACCATATGCATGAAACTCAGTAAACACCGTTTCTTCAATGCTTAATGCAGTAATATCCTATATTCGAATACACTCCAATTGAAATTGAGGATTTCAAAAGAATTAAACTAGGGGACTTTCAATCTGATTTTCCAGTTTTTTCTTCACAACTTCCAAATGAACGAATCGGTACTCACGCATCACTAAAAGCAGATTAATTCAGTGAACAAACGTTAAAACATGTCATTACAATAACTCAATAATTGACCATGATTCAAATCAAGATCCATACTTTATTGCTGGATGTGCAATTTACGTCGCATAGGTGGTCTCAAGTCGCCTATTCGTCTTATGCAATGCTGACGAATGCTCTCGGCATCTCGACAGATCGTTTGAATTAAACTGCCACTATTCCAGCGGTGTTTTGACCTTCAGACACCAAATACGTCTGAATCAAATTTCTAAATTGACTTGAAGGTGATTCAATTCATTTCTCCTAAGAATTAAAATGAATCTGTGTCGAATGTAGATGCTGCTACATTACAACAGTTACAAATTAAATTATTATCATCATGAATGAATTTTTCCTTCCTAATTTCCATCAACTCATTATGCACTACTTGTGCACTTTAGCAATGAAATGTGCCATAATCTATGCGAGAGCCTTCCAACAAGACAAGCATATGTCAACCACGTTTTTCATGCAAAGTGGCTCATTAATCAAGGAAAAAACTAAGTCTGTCGATTTTTCTCAATTTCCGATGTGGTGAACGGATTGCAAACTAAATTTGTGAGCTCCAGTTTAATTCAAACTTAATGGAGAAGGAAAATAAAGTAAACCAAGAAAAACTTCTTTTGACCATTAGGAGAGCCAAGCAATTCGAGAGGACGCCCAATTTAACCAATCTGGCCATTAAGCTCAGAAAATCGAAGATATGAACTCACTTAGAAACCCAGTGGTCACTAGGTTGGAACTTTTGAGCATTTGAACGCCACAAAATGAGAGTGGAAACTCCATGCTTTCAGGATTCATTCTGACTACATTATATGCTCCTTCTCCTCTCCATTTTCATCCCTTAATAGTACTTCGTCAAATATATTTACCTTGATGGCCTTATAAAATATGTCTTTTTATCTCCATATTATCAATCAGATACAGAAACCAACTTAGCTTTCAATGCCCGACGTTTTTGCTATAATCCATTGATGAAGTCCGAATCTTAGAACTCAAAAGAATGCCAGGATTGGATGTCAAGCCATGTTCATAACTGTACATAAAATTGAACGCATCACTATTTAGGTTATTAACTTAGCTGGAGTCACATAACAAAGCACTCTTTCCATAATCAGCTCAATTTTAAACAGGAATACTACCGGATACAACCAATTCGTAGTAGAATCATAAATATCCATTTAATTTCTCTCAATAAAGCAAACGTGTGGTAAACGGATGCATAATGAATGATGAACTCCTTTATCCTTCAAAAACTTAAGTTGAAGTAGAAATTTTCATCAATGTTAAAGCTGCAGAAAGTTTTGTTAGTTGAGTTCTACAGAGCTCAGCTCTTCAATTCTTCCCGTCCTCTACTTAATTAAGGAAAGAAAGAGGTTTTCCAATCTCGTTCTTGTGAAGCTCTCGAAAACTCGCATTCAGCCATTTCCTTTAACTGTAGTAATTTAGTAAGTTACTAATTTAGTAAGACTTATCATGAAATCCGACATAAAAGAGATGCTTTTCCACTTCTACACCATCACTAAGTATTTCGCAAATTCGAATAAATGAGCTGCTACATAACCTAATATTCAGTCTAACCTTTCACATTTTATCTGAGGTCAAATCTTAAACCCACGCACTAGAGATCACCCTTTCATATAATTTCACGTGTTTATTGGAGGAGAAGGGAAGGTGGAGGAGGGAGAGGTTGATGTTAGTGCTAATTCAGGTCATAAAGATGTATGTTCTTTTATTATGATTGAAAATAAAGTGATGTTGCCTGCAATGCTTACCTCTGCTGGTTGATGATTGCCAAGAATGCTAAACCGTCGCGCCAAGAACTTGTGTAATTGGTTATATTGATGCCATCATATCTACAGATAAAAAAGAGAAAAAAGTGTTCGAACAATCGGTATCAGAATGGAAGCGACACATGCTCAACTAATATCAAGCGACTTGATGTCAGAAATACGTAGAACAAAATAAAGCGACCGTGGTGTCCTGTTCAGATACATAGTGCTTAGGCCAGTTTATATTTGTAACTAGTGCAATTATTTAGGAAATCTAAGTATCAGTTCCTTACTGAAAAGGTAAAAACAAGTTGAAACACGGGGTTAATAAGAAGATCTAACTGCAAAAGTTACATTGTTAATAGATGGACAATTTAAATATCCATTTACAGGTAATCAATAATCGATATATTTGAACCTCAAAAGAGTTAAACTGTCCCACAGAACCCATTTATTTTATAGAACGAGAGGGGAGAAGGACATATTTGGCTTGAAATTTCGCTTAAAATTGTTTAAGTAATCACTTGCAGATTCCTTAGAAAAATCATGGAATCCATGATCTTGAGCTTTGCGATGACTGCTCATGACTGATCACACCATGCATTTCTGAAATGACCCCTCACTATCACTACATCCGCATAAGCGATTTTCGAATTCCATAATGCTGATAATTTAGCGTGTTTTTGAATATCCACACGTTTGGAGAACATCATAAAATTGCTTCACATGAAAACTTATTTCTTCTTATAACAGCAAACTACATTCCATTACCAAGTATGAAGACAGCAGTGCAATCACCACTCGACCTTTAAACTTGTTGAATCGGAGATATTCGATTTCCTCTTCTAACAAAGAAAAGTGACGTTTTTTGTCATTTTTAATTAGAGAATACAAGTAAATGCGAATTTTAATTCGTGAAAAGCGCTATCTAGTGTAATATTTACTGGTTATATTAACATCACGAGAATTCTGACGACGTAAATAAGATTGATTGCAACTCGAACGCCTGAAAAGCATTCATTTTGAATAAAAGAAATCCTTAAACCTTCTTTCCTCCTTTATTTCTAATTCTAATTTCGATTATAACAAATGCACTTCATTAAACTATCCCCGTTACCTAAAATCCTAACACCTATTCATTTTTCAATAGGTTTTTCAAAAAATTTCTAATGACTCGCACAATAATTAATGCTTTAGGATTTTTGCTAACACTTTTAAATTGACTAAAAAGAAAAAACATAACCCTGAATTTCTTGTTTGACGAAAAGGTTGGATTTGATTGTCACTTTAAATTTTAGACTTGAAGATACGTCATCAGGCAACTGAACAGACTAAATCTCCCTTGATTCTGACCGATATCGCTGAGAATATGGGAAAAAAAGCACCCAAATTTGCATTCCTTGTTAAATGAGCTTGATTTTTTTCGCATTAGGGATACTTAATCATAAAGTACTTATATACTTCAATTTCATTATCACTCAAGTTGGCACGTTAAATTATTGTTAAGCGCAAGATCGCACTATATTATGACTAATTTGAACGGCATACTAACAGTAGAATTCCAGAAAATTTGCTTAGTTTAACGACTGGCTATGCCATACTGTACTATTTGCTCAAAGGTTGTACGAAAGACTTGGTTTGGGCAGGGAAATGTTTGGCTTTCAATATAACATTTAATAAGAGGAGGAGAAAGTAAAATACGAAGGTAGCAGTTTTGAGTTGCCTCTTCATCTTAACGAATTTCGTCGATTGACTCCTTTCACCAGGAGCCGGAATGTGAAGGTCATTGGGCCATCACATTCACCATTCGATGTCATTTTTCAAGAACAGACGTTTGTATTTTGTACTATATTTTTACACCCTGCGATTCATATATAGGTTCTGACAGTGGAAGAACGCAAGTTTATAAAATTTGCTGCTAGTGCAACTTCCATTTTCAGGGTTTCAAAGCTAGGTGTTTGTTTTGAACTACTTCAAATCACCTAAACTAGCTCGCCTCAAAATTTAATTTTATCCGTTCTTTTTGCCTCTATCTGTATATCATTATTTTCTCAAAATAAATTAAGATGGTGAGCTTGGATGGAAGTCATTGGGTTTCCCTCAGGAATAGTTTTCATTGAATCAAGTTATTCTAAGGATGAATTTGAGTTTTTGACAATCCCTCTACGTATTTCAGTTAATGCATACTTTAGAGACCCTTATGCTCGAAAGCATTATAAGGAATACCTATAGATAATTGTGACTTTCATCAATTTAATATTAAACTCAGTTGGCATCATAATCTATATTGAAATGTGCTATCAAACAGTATGTACTGAAAATCACACAATAAGACCTCATAAGGAGAGCGCAAAAATAGTTGACTCACGATTGTGTGACATCTTGGCACCACGCCAGAAGTCTTTCATCCTGCCGAGTGAGCCAACGATCTAGAAGCGGGGACCTTGTCGAATGCACTTCCACATCCGGTACCATACTACTCATACTGCTCCTTTTACTCCTCTGACCTATCAGCGTGGAAGTAGAAGATCCAACGGATCCTTTTGCTGTTCCACTTGCTTGAGTATCTTCCACAGGACCTGTTCCTGACCCTGCAGCAACAGCAAGGATCCAAAGGGCATCCAGACCCAAAGTGAGCCGATCGAAAGCTGTATTTGAAATGTCAAGATCTGTACGTTGGAAAGCCTCACATGCAAGCTGAATTGCCTCTGAGATATCGTGCTAAAAACCAAAAGTCATTCATTTCTTTATTGACGTAATTAAAATTCCCCTACTATCCTTCTTCTGAGAGCTGATGTGAAGTGATTGGCAATTTTAATGCAGTAAATAATTGACATTTTTAAATCAGTAGCTTGCATTTTGGTATGTTAAGAGAGAGAGATCCAACTTTGAAGTCGCGGAATTTAATTACCCATCACTCCTACAAAACAATTTAGATCAATCTATCCGTCTGTAATTTAGTTAACAACATGGTTTAGAAGTTAGGTGTTAGTGCATAAATTGTGTTTGTTATGAATCCCGTTTTGGAATGTGGAAAAAGGAAATCAAAAGCAAAGGTTCTGTCGTAAGAAAATAATAGCAAAATGAGATGTGTATTCACAGCGCTTTTTTGCATCTAATTAGAAGATTAATGAATCGGAAAACCCCATCAATTACCAAGTCCGCTACTTTATCTATTTCTTCAAAAAACTTAGTTGCTTATGGAGCAAACTTTTACAACATTCAAGTAAAAACGAAATCACGTTTTCGGTTTACTGCAGTATTGATTTTCTTATTCGTATTCTGAAAATGGTATCTTCGTGCGTCCTCTATCTTTGACTTAAAAACTGAAATGTCACTTTTCTAAAGGTAGCCAATTCTGGGTTAGCAAGTTCCTTTCATAAAATATAGATATACTCGTGAGAATTGTTGAATGCTGCAACTAAGACTACGTGTGAATATTTATATGAGAAAATCAGAAGACCTTAGACATGTTTTAGATCATGAACACAATCTGAACTCAATGAACTCATATGAATACACACATATTAATTTCTTGTGAGCAGGTCTACAAAGCACAAAGATAGCTAAAGCAACGAATTCCTACAAGGGTTTTACTATCTTACAAGAGTTCAGCCAACCCTCAGTTGCCCTCTGAGAAAATCACAATGATTAAACAATGAAAAAATTTCATGGAGAAGCCTCTTAGCTAGGTATATGCTTCTAATAGATAATTTGAAACAATTGAAATGGCGATATTTCCCAGTCACTTCCCCAACATTGTTCAAATCATACGGAAATGACCTCCTCACGATACCCTTATAAGCGAATGCTTTACATAATTTTTGTCTTGGTTATTGATAGGACATCAACAAGCATGACTCAAGATTGAAATGAGCAATTTATATCCTGTGAAAGGTACTCGAATTATCCATCATTATTACCAATATGCGGACGCATGCTACCCTGTCATCTTGACAGATAGTCTGGGCAAAAACAATCATTGTTTTGGTAGTGCATTTGCCTTTAGCTATTAATCATGTAAAGAAACCTTTATAATAAGGGTCCCAAGGTTGTCAGAAGTATACTGCAACCTTGTTGGACTTAATCAAAGCGCACGCTTACACGCAGAGTGGACCAATGGAGAACCCTAGTAGGGAGTTCAAGGTGATCATGGCTAGATCAGACTACAGAGTCATCGGCCGCTATTGCTCGTGGTGGAGCTAGGCAGACATGAAACCAATGATCGATTGCTCTCTCTTATCTGTATGCTATTGATCTATTTAGACAACACTATCTGCAATTTCTTTAAATGGCCATGTTTAATCCCACTCCCTCTACGAGTCTGAATCAATATTTAAACTGAAACTAGAACGTTAAAGGTAGAAACATGGTTTTAAATTGCAAATATAAGCAAAATGCGGACAGGATTTTGACCTCTGATTGAAGGACTCTCTTGTTAAACAATCTTGAACTTATAACACAGATTTCTTCAATGGGAAAAGCCTTTGTATTGATTTTATCTAAATTTATTTGGAACCGTGAGCTCACTTTCAGATATAATCAATCGATAATTTGTTAATAAAAGCTTACATCATTTGCACATTTTCAAATGTAGGAAACATCTATCATTTCAGGAATCCGATACTCATCCAATCAGTACTGATGAAGTAAGAGACAATAGAATCCAAATCTTAATCTGTATTCCTATATTTCTATCTTTGATAAATAGCTAAACCTGTTTAATCACGTGGGTGGCACAGCGATAGAGTACACATGTATTAAATCAGAAACCATACGATTGACGCTCATCGGCTCAACACCAATGTAAATGTCCGAAATGAGGGATTGGTATAAATCAAGCTTCTCAATAGATAGGCTTCATGATTTTTTCCTTTTGCCTATGATATTCATTGGGAAAAACGGGTGTAAGAAAATTAATAGCTAAGGAATCGGTAGAACTATTTATTTCTAGCAAAATCATTATTACCAACTCAGAATACATAATTTATAAGTGTAGGAAAAACAGTGCGGATGTTTAATCATTCATCTCCCAAATAATCAGAATAGAAAAAATCCACTTTCCTCAAAAACAAAAGTACCGATTATTATTACCTAAATGTCAAATATGCCAGCCAAAGATAACCAACTAAGTGACCTGACATTTTCAACTCCAACCGCCTTTATACGGAAGGGAGTTGGAATGATTTTTTACTATGCGTCTTGTCAACTGGGGGCAGATAATTAATTTGCAATCCACGTGTGATTGCGGTAGCCTGGTTACATTTTAATGAAAGTTCACCTGCCTTCCTTCATTCATTATGTCATGATGATTACGATGCAATATGCGCAATCCACCATCCACCCCCCTCCCCCCCCCAAAGCTGACCTAGAAACTGACCCTACCATGGCCATGTAGATGACTAATCGTGAAGGCATGGCAGAAACGGAAGGTAAGGTCTTCTGAAATCGAGACCACCACGTACGATAGGATGTTTTTTTGCAAGCTGATGCTTATTCAATTCAACTTTTTCACCTGACGGAAAGAAAAAACCATTCGAATAAGCAGGTAGCCCGGTAGCCTAATTTTATAAAATCAGGCGTAGTTACTGAAGGAAGGGACGAAGGGGGGCCTTACCTAGTCCTGCTTTGGATCTGAACTGCCGTATTCTTGGTGGGCGGCCAAGATTAAGTAAGTAGACTTGTACCGTTACACTAAAGATGATATGAAATTATGTTATTTCTCTGTGAAATAAAAGCTTCATTCTAATTGTGATGGTATTGACTAGGCAACGAAACTATTGGCCCTTTAATTTCTTAGAGTTGTTATATTCCATATGATTCCAAATTAATTTGTTAAACATAGTCCGATTAAGAAAACAGATCACGGACTATCACAGTCGAGTAAGTCCCATTCGAAAGACTTTTGAATTTCGTCTCTTAAAAACATTTAAGGAAACTGAAACTCTTAGCTGGCAGGAACTAGCTTTTATGGAGCTAGAGGTAGTTTTGTCATTTATGTGGTTTTTATGAAGGAGTTCTTCTAATGTATTTCTCTTCCCTTGGTAAAGTTTATATTTAATGCAATAGTATTTATGAAAAGGATCTTAGCTACTCCTTTCCATTTGGTCGAATGTACTGGATAATATTAATAATTTAAAAGATTGTTTATTTTTTAATCTCACATTACAAGACATCCACAATTTAAAGGTATTTAAAGCACCGATACTTAATCAATTTTAGCGTTGCCCTGTGCTCAACGAATTTCCTGAGAGAATAAAAATGGAGGCAAACGGAATCGGACAGGCTAGGAAAATTAAATCCCTATTTGCCACTTAATACGAAATGTTTAATTTAATCAACTACCAAAAAATGTCGTATCGGTAAGATTTTAATACCAAATTGAGACGTTTAGACTGCAGTGGCCTACTGATTGCTACTAAGAGGATAAATAAAGCATTTACCGGCAGAATCAAAGTCAACATCTTTTTCTTTATACTCCTCTCTCAAACTACGTCAACCCGACGTCATCTAATTACAATTCGGCTCAGTTTCAACTGACGCAAATTTATAGATAGTCGGAAAATTACGGTCCGAAATAAGCGACAGATGGGGAAGATTGAGATTCCTTTTTTACTATAATCTCACTAAATCATGAATTATCATTTTATTCATAATCACTTATTTATTATTATTTAAAATGACATAGTAGCCTTTATTTCATAGGTGAATACATTAAAATATTCTTTTATATTAATGTTTTCATTAAAATTTTGTTTTTTAAACTACTCCTTTGTAAACTTATATGCCGAAATTTTAAATATCATTAATACAATATACGCCTGTTCGAAATTTTCTTCATTGGAAGACAAAGACTAAAAATTATAGAGCCGTGCTTCAATTCAGATTAGTTTTCTTTTTAAAGAAAGTTAACTCCGAATGTTAAGAAATCTCTCTTCCAAGTTCTTGATAGTCTTAATGTTCTATCAGCTACAGAAATGGTTCACATCCCAGCATGGCTCCTCCTGCAGCGTTACATTACTGCCATTGGAATTTGAAGTGCAAATTGAAATATCGGACAGTATGTTCTTCACAAATTATCAAACGATTAATCCAAATTATTTGAACCAAAATGTCATGATTAAACAAGATATTCATGCCAGTTGTTTCTTTCTTCAAATGCTTCCAAAATCGTAGTTTAGCACATATAACGGTGACATTTTTTACCATGATTTAATAAAATGGGATATCCAAATAATTTTTAAGATCGTAAGTTCTAATGCATCTTGATATTTCAATAAAAAATTCTTCTAAGAGGGCAAGAATTTAAGGTATGCGTAGCGTTAATAAATGGCATCTTAATGGATTTGTGCTGATGACGTTCAACAGTTGCTTGGGTTTTTGGCAAAAGAAGCACTTATAAATGAAGGTCACTTGCTCGAGGTACCAATTTAGACAAATAATTAAACAGTAAAAGGTATAAAACTACACTACCGAGGCAGCTCGAGATTTGAAATAAAGAGACCTTGAAAAATGTTCAGCGCATTTTTGTTGTGGAACTCCAGATCGTTTTTGTGTTCGAAATACTTGCATCACTTGGAAGGAAATACAAAAACAGCTGTTTAACTTTACACTTGATATCTGAATAAATAGTGTAATTATCAACGGATATGTGTTCAAATATTAAAACAGGCTAAAAGAAGTCAATTAAAATATTATTGAAGCCGGAGTAATAAAGAATTGCAACATTCCCGAAGGATACATTTTCTACGTTCGTTTCAATATTTCCGTCGGATCCACATGTTGATTCATATGACGGCTCTGTTCCAACTATCTGATAATTTTTATTGGTTGCTTACCAGACGAACAAATAACGCAAAATTTTCAACCTAAATCGGTGTATAATAAGTGGCATGCGTAGAGACTACCACAAGGAGTCATAACTTTCTATGCTTATGAGCTTACCAGCCTACCAGATAATCGTACAATTTTACCACCCATTCATGGTCCAACCATTTTATGAGTACCTCCCTCCTGCACTTAAGAAGGGACAAACACAGTCCGAGGTGCCAGGAATACAATCTAGGAACCCAAGTAAGTGGCCAACAAGGACAAAAGATAGGTACGACTTATGGTACATTCATAATCCCTTCTCTCCCCCGATATTTACGTTCAAAAGTTTGAAATCCATAAAATTATGCACGTTTTCCTAAAAATTCCCATTCTATTCAGACTACAGAGAGTATCTTAATATGAACTTTTTATTCTAACTCAGTTTTCATCCACTCTGAGCTAACGCTTATTCTCACCTCTTCCAATTTCTGATTCTTATTCCCGCTTTTATTTTTTACTTTCATTTCCTGTTGAAGCCCAATGTATTCATACTGTTAATTCTTGTTAACGCTTATTAAGATCATTAATTTTGCAATGAAATAACCTTAACTTAAGTCTTCCTTAAGTTTCTTCCTGAAACCACTAATCTCGAGTTGACGATCTTCACTTGAAGACTTCAGAGACTGGACATAAGTTAAGGCGATCTATGAATGCTCTTGTCTATATTTCCTAATCAGACATAACTTTAATTGTTTCTCCAAACTAATTAATAAATGATAGAATAAGAACGTAATTAATTCGATTCAAACCTTCCAATTTTTTCCAACAGCCATTTCAAATTGTGAATAATGCTGAGTGCCTTTCCTTAAAACCTCATTTTCTTTAAAAACATGTTTCTGCGATCACTAGACGCTTAAGGTTGTCAAACAAATAGGATAAATAGTTAAATTATTAATGAGAGCGGGTAGAGAGATGTCCATAATGCCCCTCCATCCATAATTTGGGCAAATAATCATTCTTAAACAAGCAGAAAATTTAGTTCTGCTTAAAATAATGAAGGTCGTACGGATTCATTACCAAGAGAAAGCATAAAATAGCGGTCTTGTCATTTTGACACAACTTTAGAATAGCTGAACCCTATTTTCTATAGCCCGTGCCATTTGAAGTTAGGTAATATGACTTAGGTACGTTATTAAGGTACTTCAAAACCAGGTCCCATAACGACGCAGTTAATATGACTCATAAAGCTTAACTAAACATTGTTTAATTTTTCATGTAAGTAAGTGTGACTTTGGAGGGAACCTATGTTTATATAACTATGAATTATTTTATTGGATAATCGAGTTCACCTTGAGTGAACTCTGGTCTACGATCACCGATATATTAGAAGCATATAAATCATTAAAATCGTGTACGATCGCGCTGCGTTTTGGCCGCTGAAATAAGAAGTGAATGGAAGTGGTAAGACCGACCATCATTATTAAACGACCGGTAAATAAGCGCTGGAGATGATGGAATCCGAACATCATATGAAGTGGCTTTTCATCGTTCTCTTTTCCATCCCCCCCCCCCAACTTAATTCTCATTGGACTTTGCCCACCTGATTTCAGTCGTTTTTTCACAATTAAAGGTGGTAAAATTGTTCTGAAATGCTCTGGGTTATAGTAATAATCGGATATTATAGAAAAGAATTTAGGATGAAAACACATAACATGAGGTGTTCCTTAAACTTCTCGGAACACTTTGATTCAATCTTCGGCTTTGAGTTCTGCATGACGATTCACACCGATCTGAGAATAACACAATCCCTCACAATTCTTATGCTCAAACTCCAAACTTCCCAATGTTTTGATAATTTGACATGTCCATAAATATTTAAATTGTTGGGAGTCTCGATAGGTGCTTAATTTCCGATCACCATAAGGGCACGTACCACACTAGGCGAATTACGATGAAGTCATTTTTTCAACCGAACTACAACTACTAACTAATTACTGCGTGTCATTGTGAAGTAATTACTTAGAGAGGGAGAGATTTAGGACTTCTTTTCGTCAACGACTTGTGAAGTTAATCATTTTTGAATACGCAGATAACTTGGCCTTGCAGAAGTGGCGTGGCCTAAGTTAATGAAGTTCAAATTTAAAATTAAGAATAGATAAAAATAGCACTCTGCACTCTCTGACATAACTATGGCACTCTCTGAAATCACTCTACAACGGGCATGGTGTCATAGGGGACTGGTCGATATGACATAGCCACTAAAACTGGGAGCTTTCTAGGCAATAGCTACAAAAGCGTTGTCAATATGATTCATAAAAGCAGACAATTTAGAAGTTCAGCTAAAATATTTACGTCCTCTTTCAAACCTTAATTTAAAAAGCAGCTTTTTTATTAAATAGAACTTTACAAGAAGGCATACAATATGAGTTTTTAGCTGACAATTTAATTAAGCCTAAATGCAATACCTATGTTCTTTTTTCATGACGGTTCTTGACGATCTTTCCATCAAAATGGGCATATTCTTCTTGAATTATTCATCGATATCTTTACACTCCGGAACTGATTTTCGAACTCCGTAACGTGCTGGTAACTTGGCACGTTCTTGAACACTTAAAAGTTTCAAGATCTTTTCCTTTGAATATCATGCGAGCTTTTTTCATGTGTAGTAAATTATGTTGAGATCACTCTATTGGTTGAGCAGTAACGAACAACTCTAATCGCCCTGCTGCTATGGTTACATATTAATATCACCACTCAACTCATTAGACTTGTACAAGTTTATTTACATGAATTTTTACACCACTAAAAGATTCAAAATAAATCCTTAGATAGAAAATTAAAACCAAATGAAAATTTTCGTTTAAGATAAATTTGATTTAAGTTTCAATTTTCTACTCAACAGCCTTCTAAATTAAGTTCCACCTGATCCTAAAATTCTCAAATATTAAGAGGTTTTAAAATTTTAAGCGTCATCTGCTACCCCGACTGAAAAGAAGTATAAACTTTTCCGGATCACAATCGTAAAAATGTAGGCTCTAGTAAATGAATTATTAACTTGCAAAAATTTGATGTGAATCTTCACTGATACCCTAGCAACAAGTAGATATAGTAATGCAGGAATATCGTTTAGAATTTTTAACTTAAAAATAAATAAATAAACTAAGTTCCATTAAACAACTAACCCCATAAAGGCGTTCAATAAGAGATATCGCGTTCTGTTGAGTAGAAATTCCGTCTGAAGGTCGAAAATTGCTCTAGGGAGAATAACAAAAATAGGAATTAATTATTTCCCTGGCTGCAATAAACAGCAATTTTCAGATCTTATGAAATAGTAAATATCTTACTGTGGAGACTTTGCGATTGGCCAATTCTTGAGCTAAACAAAGAAGAGTTTGGGGATCACGAAATACATCGACTGTCTCTGCAATTTCGATACAATTCTCCACCTGCGATAGCACAAAGAAAAGATTTGCAAAAAATGTAATTTCTGTATAATATGAGGTACTTAGCAGCTTTTATTTCTATAAATAGGCCAATTTGTTGGAGTTTTAATGACTAGTGTCAGTCAAAAATACAGTTAAACTTTAGGTTTACAAACAGCTAAGGGTTGAAAAGTGCTTTGGAAACGCATATAAGTATAGTGGATATCAAACACGTCAACCATAAATTGTTAATGCATGTGACTTGGAGATCTCAATGACAATACAAACAACTGAATCGAAGGTGAGCATACAAATAGGCTTGACAACGCACGACGGAAAAGAAAACATTTTCCAGAAAATATTTTGAGAATATAAGCTAATTCACTTCATTTTCCAAGTGATGCGTTCTTGATGTGACGTCCAGAAATCCAGATTCTGAACAAAGAAAAAAACCAGAAATAGAATGTTCAGATTACCTATTATGGTCTCAAGAATATATATATATATATAACTTCCCAACCCCCTCAGAAGAAGTGTTTATGGCAATTGAGCAGGGCAGAAAGAAGAAATCCTTAAGCCTCCCTAATGAGAGTCCAGTATTCTGCTTCTTCCCTTATTGACCAGAATGGGCATTGATTTTGTGACCTCTGACTTTGCAGATGTGAAAGTAAGCCATTGTGCCGCCGACACAAGATATTTGACGAATATTAAAATTATTATTTACCCAATAACTGCAACACAGACGGATTAAAACAGAGAAATTTTATGTCTTTAATAGAGCTTAATAAACTGCAAATTTAATATAAATGCTCTAAATACAAAACAAAGCATACAAAAAATCTGTTTCTCAGTGTTTGGTTTATAAGAGATGACGAGATGAGTGTATTATGGGGTATTCTAGATGCCCCCTTAAAAACGGACGTGGAGATATAATCACAATTGAGAGATCAATATGAAAACCGGGATACATTCGATTAAGTTTAACCATCAGATACTAAGTGTAAAAAAGCAAAATTTAGAGTGATGGAGAAATACAAGGAAGTTTCTCGTAAAACCTAAAGAATATACGCAGACTTCATCTGCTGAATGTCTCAAAGTTAGTCGCCAACTGCCACACTGGAGCTTGTAATTATATATTGATAACAGCTGCCTTTCACAAGAAAAATCGTGCTTTATCTCCTCTTATAGATTGACAGGAGACAACTCGTGTCGCCTTGATCGAGATATTGTGATATGGTCAACACTTATATTAACCCTCTGTTTACCCACCGCTACGGTTCGAATTTATTTTTTTGTTTTCTTAATGTTGTTCTGTGTATGACTCCATTATCAAATTTGAAACCGTTTATCGATTTTCTCTCTGCCATTTAATATTTATTGGGCTTTACGGGCCACAAGACCAGAGCCTTCCACAACGTTCCACAAATAAGAATACCCTCCTACCATTACTGTCTATTTCTTATAAAGTTTAAAAAAGGCGGGAGGTTAACTAATTTTATCCATTTTGCATCGACTGTCATCAGGAAAGCCATCAAGTCACTATACAAATTCCCAGTTTCCTAATTTTCAATTATAAAATAAATAGATTCGAAATAAAACTTTTGATTTTAAACATTTCGAATAAACGTATGCAGGGGTAAACTTGAAACATGCGTCATAATTTTTCTGTTAATATACTTGATATAATGATATACATAAAATTAATAGCTGTTTATCAGTAGAGAATGCTGACTTTTCACAAAGAAAGCCCATAATTTCCAGAAAATCTGAATAAAAGGAGGCGATTCTTGCATTACCAGTCTCTTAAAAAACTTCTTTACTTTTTTCTCCAATCTCATTTTCGGCTGTCAAAATGGTTAGTAATTAAAATAAATAAAGTTTACTTTAATGAGAATGCTTAACTACACATTTAACATCATACTCCAAAGAAATTGAAGTGTGTCAATTCAGAAAATAAGTAGCAATTATTATGTAAGCATTCTAGTTGATTTTTTTAATAGGAATAAATTATTTAAGCATATTCGTAAAATTGGTTTAGTTTTATTTACTTTCAAAATTTGAACAAAATAAACTAATACCATCAAGTTTTAACAAGTGAAAGATGAATTTACTTGTTTTAATTGGCTGTTTACCCAGCGTTTGAACACTCGGCATTGTGTTTCCAAGCGTTTATTATCTGAAATTAAAATAAACAATGGTAAATCAGTTTGAGTTCTTCAATATATTCAGTATCTACAAATTGATTGGTTTAATGATATTTAAAGATTAGCGGTTTTATGGGTCTCTAAACGGTACTCATTATAACTTTTTATTCCAGATTTGCCGTTAATGGAATTGAGAATCAAACGCCAATTAAATTTGCTTCCAGATTGAAAACACTACGGTAAAATTCTAAAATATCGCCATGCTTCAGTGAAATTAGTGACCCAGGGTTGAAAGTACTAGAGTATCAAAATATGTACCGGTGATATAGTGGTCAGAGTCCATAAGATAAATGATCATCAGTCCACAGCTAATGATGTATATAGCTAACCGCACTGATTAATTTTGTCTAACGAAATGGGTGGTCAGAAGCGGGCTTTTCGTTAGAGCGGCTTCAAGATATTTTCCTTCTACTTAAATCAAGTACCGTCAACACTATTCCCAATAAGCTCTTTAGGACTTCTTCTAAATTCTTTTAGAAAGATTTTAGAGAGTCATCAAATAAGTGCAGGAGGAACATCTTAAGGCAAAAATCTGATTTTCTTGTCAATTGTGATCTAACACAATAAAGTGATCTAACACAATAACCTAATACCAATAATACGAATTCCTTCTTGACAGGCGGAAAAAATGACTGAACACTGCTGGTATATAATACATTACATTGAAACGTGTCGATTCAAATTTAGGAGTAATTTGAAAATATTCTCCTATAAGGATCTCCGCCCGTTTAAGTTTTCAGGAATACGCCAGGTGATTGCCACACTATGTAGTTTTGAAACCAGTTATTCGAGTGTAATGTTGGTAAAGAGTTAGTACGGTAGTGCGTGTTCAGATTAAAGTAAGACTGTTAAGAAGTGTCATGCAAAACTCAAGGACACAGGTCCTAAACCAAAGTTCTGAAAGGTTCAACAACTGCGTACATATAATTCGATTTCAACTTGGACCTCGTTCCGTGTGCATTCCAAAGCTCAGCTTTTGTAATAAATTATAATATTTCTTAAATTATCTGGTTTTTAAAATAAGAGATCGCTTCTCAGTCACTCCATATATAATTTTCGGTCTACATTCTCAAAAGAACCAATCTGAGTTTTCAACCTCACTTTTAAAATCGTAGGTTTCTATAAGTATTTTTTGGCTTCTACTAACGATATAAGACGATCAACCTCAAACAATGTAATTATAGAACTTAACTGACTTTCTTTTCTTGTACTCGTAAAGGTTCTCCAATTTTAGCTAACATTGCACAAATGAATGGAACTGAGTATCAAATCATTTCTTTCTAAATCTACCCTTCAGAAGTGCTGGATTGTCCTACTTTTCAATGGCGAACTTTTCATAAACAGTCTCCTTGTCCACCATCACTCTAATCGGCAATAGAAACATCACAGTCACATTATGCTCCTGACAGCTTAACAGTCCAGACTGAACTAATTGATAAATTATTTATGTAACTTAAACTAACCAATCGTCCATGTAAATAAATGATTTTAAATTTACTTAGACTTTGATAATTTTAAAAACTTCTAAGGCTAACAGCACACTTCCTATAATTCATGCATTTTTACCAGCTTTATATTTATATGAATTGCCTTTCTATGCCAGTTAAGTTCCCTGCCTTATTAATGTTTATTATTTCATAAGTAAGGAGCAGAAGGACTTTTTAATAATATGTATTTTGTGATAGGAAACATTTTAGCTGAATTTATCAGAAAACCTGTTGATAATTGTACAATCTGTGCTTTTCGCTGGAAAACGAAATGTAAATTATTAAAAAGCGGAGAATTTAAAATGTGGTCAAATATTGAATTGCACAGGCAAAATTTCTGCGCCGAGATGTTACATTTTTTCACTTATCAGATGACATTACAAGATCTTAAATAATAATCTAATGCAATTTTATGTAAATTATTTATTCTTTTTATAAAAATCTCAAAAACTTAACAAGCGCTTATTGTTCTATTTTACTTTATCGATTTGTCGTTAATCACGGGAATTCTCCAGAGGGACTTCTCCAAAGTAAATGGTTCCAAAGTTAAGTATATAGTTTAGATATAATTCTGAGTAGGAGTAATATGAATTAGAAATTAAAAATTTGTAATTATAGAAAGGATAAGCCCAAAGCTCCTACTGTGATGTATTTTTCACCGGCTGCCTTGGACAGATGACCAGTCCTCTGTAAGATTTTGTAAGGATTTCGAACTTGTGACCTCTAATTTTGAATATGTGCACGTTAATCGCTAGGCCAACGGATCTTTAGACCTGAACTATGTTGAGTTTAGCACCACTGGCTTGGAAAGAACGAGTGAGAACTATCTATCCAAATTTAAAGGATATTCAGAAATCCTTTAATGTAAAAATATATCATTTGGCTAAATTTTCGATTGCATTAAGGGGTAAAGTCGGTTATTCTAATGAAAATATTTAGCTCCAATGTGTAAAGAAATATTTAAAGTGGAATTCTTTATACTGTCTGCCCAAATCACCTAAAATTTTCAACATTTCACATGCTAAAATTCACCACTATTTCGACTGATTCTTTTTCGTAATTCAAACTTTTTACAAAAATAGCCTAAAAAATGAAAAAAAAAATGATCTATCACTATCACTTATCGTTGATTGCTTTAAGAAATACACGGCTAAACGAGTGAATTATTGTAAGGAAAAAAACAAGCTCTTAAACTGGGAAATTTAATTAATGAGGCACGAAAAAGGTCATTAGATTTAAAAGTTAATGAGGTATTAGACAAAATAAGCCTTAAATATGGCGAATTTTAATTTCCAGGCGTTAAGTTCAGTAATAGGTTAAAAGTACGTGAAATCTTTACAAATTGGCTAAATCGGAATTGCAAAAAAGAGCAGCAGAAATTTCGAAAACGGATTGCTAATTTCACCACGTGAATACCACTGAATTACGTAGCGCCTATACCGGGCGGTTATGTGCACAACTTCAATTCTTATTGGCTTAACACCCCCAAAAGGCACACTAATCAATGGCTACATGTAATTGGTCAGTTACACAAGTTACTTAATAACCGAGCAACGCGTGTAAACTGAGCCAAATCTGACCAATACAAAAAAAGGGAAAAAAAGTAACTAAAATGATTGTGATTAATGTCAGTTCTATCACAAATAAATTTGCAAGGAAATTATCATTTGAGCAATACCCTCAAAACGTTCTTGAATTTAACTAATACTAAATATAAAATAAAGGAGTTTGAAACAAATACCTGTTAAAATCGGTCCAACTGCAATAAAGTGCAGTCAATTCTAGTCAGTGAAACATAAAACAGTTGAAATTCTTGTGTCTTGAATAATCTTTAACTCGAAGGACTTACAAGTACGTGTATATAGATCAACGATTTTAATGTAAACTGACGATTCTGTTACTTTAAAGATTCCATTGGCATCACGACACAATCTTTTGAATTTGATCAATTGGGGTGCAAGTTTTCTTTTACTAGATGTCGATTTCGAATTGAACGAGATTAAAAGAATGTAGATCTTTGCTCTTGAAAACAGTCATTTGTAATTTCTGCCCACTTGCCTGAAGGCCAAGTTCCAACAAACGCTCTTAAAATCTCAAAAAATCAAAGACAAAGAAACCCTAACTAAAAGTGGTTAAGCCCGGAAGATTGAAACTCCTGCATGACCTATGTGAACTCCTCTTCTCGATAAATATTGTATTAGAACCTATGTACTCCATTTTCCATCTTAAATGCGACGTTTTTCAAATGGAATAAATAATATAACAGAGGTAAAACTAGGAAAGATGCTGTCAAAAAATATTCGGGTATAATAGGTAACCCAAACTTAAACCAAGATCTGAAAAGCTTTGAATTGCCTTGTCAAACTTATATGATTCTGACTCGATTTCTAGATGATTAATTTGACCAAACGAATGGATTCCCTATAGCTAGCTTATATTTTAATAAATAATAGAAAATGGGAGTTTCTATAAGCGGATAGATATCTGATTACACGCGCAATTGCATCGATCATTCGAGAGCAATTTAAGTGACCTCAAATGAAGTTACCACACGCAGAAAGTCATTTCAAAAGAGGCTTGCGCGTGTTGCATTGCAATAATAAGTCCATGTGGTCAAATGCGAAGAAAATGAAAACAGTAAGTTCGACATTCCATTATGTCTGTTTTTAAAAGCAGAACGAAATGACTTAGTAACAGTAATATTATTAGTATACAAAAAACATATATACATAACCGTATATCAAGAGCTTTCGAAGTTTATATGATTTATCGAGGTTTTATTTATTTATTTATCATTAGCAGCGGAGCCAAATAATAACTATTGTAAATATGTTCAAAATAGATATGATTATTCAGGGTGGATAAAAGGAATTTTCGAAACACTAGTTGAACATTTCAGTTCTATGGCAATTTCTGAAGTATGAGGAAGCAAATATTTATTTATTAGCCTGCAGATGAATAAAAAATGAAATGCCGTATAACGCTAATTTGACTGCGTAAAACGAACAACTTTTTAAGAAAAGAAAATTCAAATTTAACTCAATTAATTTATACTTTTATCAAATTGTGATTCTGCAACAACTCAGTACTAGTGGACAAAAATAAAAATTTAATAGCCAGCACTTCAACTTAACTCTTGACTGATTGGAAGAAAAAACGGTCTTTCAATCTCAAATTCCCTGCCCCCCTCCCTCCAGTTCGCATTAATGTAGATGTTTTCGAAAACAAAATTATATTATGTACACGGGTCATAGTGCGGGTAATATGCGAATAAATAAGTGAAATTCTAATATGCTGATGATGACAATTTTTCTACATGATTAAATTAGGGAATATTAAAAGTAAATGTTTTTTACAACTCGGTACTGAAAATTTGGAAAAGCTGTTGTGATTAAGTGTCTGAATACAGTAATTTAAAGATTATAGAAAGTTTATCTTCATTTGGTGTTCCTAAATAACAATTTACCGTACTTAATAAGCTTGAAAAACTTAAATCAAATGAATTCTTTTCCTTCATACGTGTTAAGTGAAAGATAAACCAAATGAACACCAATAGACCTAGAGACTTCAATTTAATAAAATTATTAGTAAAACATTGAGAGGTAATTAGAAGTATTTGCATCACTTGACTAAAGTAACTGGAAGGTAATTTTCAGCCGCCTTAGAGAAACCCACATTCTAATACTTTTCCTTTTAAACGAATTTAATTGATGTGGATGCGCACAAACGGGAACTGATCAATGGATGTGTAGATGTGTACGCTGACTACAGAGGAAGCACAAGTGAAATAAGTAAATTTCGGTATTGTAATATTTAACAGCTAATTAATTATTTTGGCTCATAAGCCAAAAATGTTAGTGAGTCGTAAATTTTCACCTTAGAAATGGCAAGAAATTCAGTACACCGAAATGTTATATGCATAAAATATTAAAACATTTCTATGAAAAGTTTTCTATAGCATATATTCATTAAGTATGCAATTGAATATAAATTTTATGAATTAACACAAGATATGAATGGCATAATTAGCAAATACGAGAATTATTTTTATAAAATAAATTATCTAAATCAAAGAAAATTATTAATATTAAAAAGAAACAAACCTGCAAAATCCAAATCAGAAGGAAGTGCTTTCTTTGGTTTAATATCATCCATAAATTTTGTTATTTCTTCAATAATCTTAGTGAAATAATTTGATTTCAAACTATAACGTGATCTCAAGTTTGTGCCAACGCTTATTTGACTAAATTTTGTTCGTTAAAACATAAACTTTGAGTTAAGACATAACCTTAATTTAATAAAATAAATTTAAGTGAATTATGTTTTCATTTTCGAGTATTATTCATTGATATAAATTTAAATTTCTTTTTATTAATGTAATTTAGAAGTTAATAAATTTTCAAAATATATTTTCCTTATTGTTGTTTTTTTCATATTCTAATTAAAAAAGCCCTTACTTCATTGCATTTTGTGCAAATTTGGATTTGGTATTTTGCTGAATCCAACGTATGAATATCATGTTTTTGCTTATCTCTCCCCGACACTCGATTAAGTCTAGAGTCATTGAAATTATATTGTACTATATTTTACTATATTATTTCTATTTAAATTATATTTTTGATTAATTTGTGTTGATAACATTAAGTCAATTTCCTAGCTTCATCTATAATGATTATACCTCCAATATCTAACCGTCATTATTAAGACTTTTTGAATTCCTCATTGCAGTTTTTATTTAAAAAGTGGTAGAACCTGTCTTAAAACAAGTTAATATTGATTATTCTCCGTATTATTTTGAATTTTTCATAGAAGATACGGAATAGAATTCAGACTGCTTGTTGATTCTCACATAACATGTTATCTTTCAAATCAAGTACCTTCGGCATACAGACTTCCATATAACGATAGGTGTCGAAGCTTACCTCAGATGGCTTTTTTTGCATCAAAGTTCAAATTAAACATCCTATACCCAGATCTGATTCCTCTAATCTAAAGTAATTCCACTATAGTGTGGAAAATTGTATAAAAGTCAAATCCTGTTTTCTTAGTTCTCAATGGCGTTTACGTCTTTTCATTACATTTTGCCATTCATGCCAAATATTTTACAATAAATCCTTATTAAGACCACACATCCCATAGCGGGAATGCTTTTGATGTAAAAAAACTGATTCCTGACTACTTTCGTGTTAATGTTGTTAAGTTCATATGCAGTATTAAATTTTGCCATACCGAGCTAAACGTCCTGATTTCTGCACCAATTTCTATCAAATGTTCTCTAAATTAGCTTTTTTTCTCTGCGCACCGTATTGCGTATTTCTTACTAGTGATAATATTTGATAAACCAATAAAATTGAATTTCTAAATAATTCTACTGACGTGCAATAAGTACCATGCTCTGCAAAATTGAAATAAATTTGTTAGATACCCTCCTTCAGGAATCAAATTTCCGGAGAAAAGTTTACTATGATTGCAATTCTTGAATTTTGATATAATTTTCGTCTTCCCACTAAGAATAGATTTTCCCTAATATTTGATATTATATGACCTTTCCATTTTTATTAACAATGTCCTCAATTGTAAACATGAAAAGACAACACATATTAATATAGCGGATTGACTAATAAGTAAACCAAATTAAGGATCAGTTATAAGACAAAATTTATAGCCCATACAGAAATCTTGGTGAAATGTTTGCCATCTTTTAATTTACACCTGCTGGAAGACTTAATCAAGCTTAAAAAATGATGAATACTTGACATATTCACTTAGAACGTTTAACTAACATTCTTCCATTCTTTATGATCATGGAATTTTCGTGCTTTCATTTAATAATAAGTGAGTTAAATGACATTAATAAATATACCGACATTTCTTTCTATGAAGACGTAAAACTTACGATAACAGTTCTTCAACTGTGCAGTACGGCCTTGTCAGCGCTGCTTAAATTTGAAAAGAAAGTATTGAATCATTCATTGAATTAGTCGAAAAATAACATAATTATACACAACCTTGCATGGAATGTTCGATAAGACACATAAAATAAACTATCAAAATAATCCACTTAAATTGGCTAGCCAAATATGAGACCTGTTGAGTGTACGAGGCTGTAAAGACGGTCGAAAGGAATGTCGTTCGCGCTAGAACATTCTGGGAAGTGCAGACGTGTTACCGATCGCGTTTCGAGCAGGCGCGGGCCCAGATGTAGAGGCCTCCCAGCAAATCCGCGGTTACTATTCGTGCAACTTGGTGCTAATGGTACTTAATTACTAAGCATTTTTGCGGTAAACTCTCTCCATACAATACTTCCTGTGTTCTCACTACTTTGAACGCTGCCTAGCTAATTTCGGGATCAACTTGTATCCGAGGACTCTGCTAGGGGCTAGCTGTATTTGTCAGCAGCTAGCTGGACTTCTAAGAGGGTTACTGATATTTATCTAGGGGCTTATTTGTGTAATATCCACCATAGATTCGTGTTTGCCAGGGATGAATTATGGTTGGTGAAGAGTAACAAAACATGAGGATAAAGCGGAAAAAACCAGAAGACCCTAAGCTGATCACATGTCCGAGCCTGCTCTTCCCGCACAGCACTTATTTTGTTAGCATTTTGGAATTAAACGCTGTTCTTCACACTTTTCTACCTTTGCGCAGACTTTCAAAAAGCAGTTTGTCAACTGCATCGGGTTTATAAGACTACAACACTGATAATTCTACACGAATACAGCGTATATATTCAGGCGCTCTTTATACAAGTGTCCAAACATTGATAATACACGACGCGGATATTAAACCATATCTTGTAAGTCCTCTATTAACGAATACTAAGTTGTGTAAAATAATTTAGTCCATTTAAACATATAATCGTATCTAAAAAACACTTAATGCATGAGAAACATAGCCTTCAATAAAATTTAGTTTCTTATTTTATTAAAAATAGACTAACAGCTGAACATATTTCAAGGATTTAGGGCATCAAGAGTCTAACTTTATTTTCCTTGTGGAAGAATTGGGTTGCTCAGGTTCCCATAAGGAATATAACATCCTAATATTCAGGTGTCTTGAAGTGACTTACAGATAAATAGATGGGATTAGGTTCTTGATATTCGAAACGTTTTGACTAATTTGACTTAGTTCCGTGAGCGTTCGTTTTCGTCACAGCCAGTGGTGGAGAATATGGAAGAGAGCTGTTATAAATAACTTGCATTGACTTTTTTACCATTATTGAAAATGAGTGAAATCTTATCAGTTTCGGTGGTATTATTTTCATTACTAGTAGGTTAGTCTCAAGGGACTGAGGACACATTTTTTGAAAGGCACTTTTCTGTGTAACTGTGACGTAGTGTTAACGTTAATAACTCGGAAAATTTCTGTTAAAAAGTGTTACATTTTTCTACCTCTGAACGTTTAATAATCAATTTGCCGTCACTTAGAACGCATAGCAGTACTCTTATGTGAAATCGAAAAAATATAATAATTACATTTCTACGGCATAAATTAGGAATCAAATATCAGGTAAATTCGGGTACTCAAGGGTTGAAATTATGAAACAATAACTCATAATGAATTGACTCAACTCGCCGCAATCCAAAAGGACTTAGCTAAGGAGCTTGTTCACATTTCACATCATATTTCTAAATTAATGAGAATATTTTGCCAAGTGTAGGATAACTGATATCAAATAGAGCTGAATAATAATTTAAGGAGGTTATGTAAGACGGAGTGCAGTGATCAGGGTGCATATCTGAAAAGTCAGTGGTCACGATCCCGTTGTCCGTTAGTAAGAATCCGATGATGTGTGCTACCAAACGCCTTAGTTAGTTCTGATCGACAAGAGAGATAGTTAGATGTTATCTTCTCCTATGAACGGCTCCAGGGTACCTTCTCTCTACCCAAGTCAAGTACTTTTGACAGTTCTGCCAACGGGCTTCGGACGTTTTTTCGAGCATCACCTCACGTCCATGCATGCTTTATCTCCTCTACTTTGAGGACAATATTCAAAATATAACTTGAATGAAAGTTGATTCTTCCCTAATTTTCGTGATACAATAGGGGAATAATAAAAGCGCTTATTTCGGACGGAGATAGTAAAGGGTTAAATAATTCCCTTGATCATTGAAGAGAAGCGCATTCTGGCACCAATGTTTGACGGAAGGCTTGAATAAAGTACTTATTCGATAGGAATTTCGCAATCCGCACATCTCTCTTGACAGATTTTAATCAACGCATTTGGTTAATTTTAGTCGGTGGATATGCATGCTGTCAAATGATAAATGTACACATTAACTAATGTACTATTGGAACATTAAAAATATTTTGACGAATTTGTCAAGATAATACAGCACCTGATTACTTTTGACTTACAAGATTTGAAATCATTTTATGTTAGCTGGGAATTATCAGGAGAAAAACATGTGATTAAAACCTAAGTAGGGATTAACTCATATTGTATGAACAAAACTAAATGAGCTAAAATTTGACAAATGCGTACCTATGGATCATGCTCATTCGAATTTAGTGATTTTGTCTGAATCTGTGACGAATGTCAGACCGTTCGATAAGACGATACACATTAGAGCTTGATTCATTCGTCTCACATGGAACGCTCCTCTTAAAATATGATACGCTTTTATTTCTCATATCGTAAAAACAAAAACATCGACAATAATTTCCGGTTATCACATTTTTTAATCTTATTAAATCCGTATAAGTGTTAGCAATAATACTTATGCTTAATTGATAGATACAGGATGCGTAAGGCATTGGAGGACACCTTACGTACTTTTAGAAAAACAGAAAATGAAACTCTTAACGACTGAAACTTATAATTTTTTGTAACAGAACAAATTAACATAATATTAACTTCATTTTCGACCATTCCCAACCGAAACGTAATAATCCAAAGGATTAAGGTCTGGTGAATAGTTAGAAGGCGCCCATAAGTTTGGTGTGGTGTGACGTGACATGATGATGAAAACTGTCGACCATCCAATTTTGGCTTTTGAGAGTTTTATGGGATGGAGCCGAATCTTGTTGGAAGACATAGGGAGGTCTTCTTCCATTGACTACACTGTCTATCCAAGGCGGCTTAACAACAACGGTTTGAAGAGTTTCCACATAGACATCTCCATCTGCATCTGCATTGACTCTAAGGCCCCGTGGAAAAAATCGAGGAATCATAATGTGCCCCTCCCTCACTGNCCCTCACAACACCGAAAGCCATCACTGTTGCTTGCTGAAAACTTCGTGCGCGCATAGCAGTTGTTGGAACTTCGGTGGGGTCCGACCGCACATAGGCGCCTACCACTTCTTCAATTGAATTTTTCACCCTGGTGAAAGTTTTTGCATTAGAGAAAAATCAAAGACACTCTTGTTCTTCTGGGTGCTTCAGTTTGTGTAAGAGTCATTTTGCACGCATTAAACGATTTTCTTGAGTTGTTTTGTCCACATAAACTGACGACCTCGCCTAAGAACGTATGATTTGTATCCGAGGTCTCGATGAACAACATTCCTTGCATATTGTTGTTCCTTCAGACACTTGAAGGTCTTTGGCAAGGTGTCGTGCATTGACTTCCTAGGATTTTCGTCCATCATGTCATGCGCTCTTCTCACAAATTCAGGCATTCTGAATGAGTGAGTCAAGAGAGCGTTGACAGTGCTATTTTCATACACCTCCTTTCTAACCTTGCAAACGAAAGATCTGGAGACTTTTAGAAGTCTTGGTATTTCCTAATTCCTCTGTTTTGCCTTTGTAGACAATGCTACACCATGTCTTCTCATTTCATTAGTTGAGTAGTATCAGTCACGTGATCTTCTGATATAAAAAATTTATTAATTATTTCGAGTGAGTTCAAATTATGAAAATATAAATGTCTTCAAATACCTTGCGCACCCTGTGTAGACTGTTAAACTTATGAGAACCAGTTTGCCACATCTGTCAAAAAATATGTGAATATCAACCTGCCACAGTACATTCGAACTTTATTGGAATTAAATATCTCAGGCCGAAAAGAAATCTTATTAACAAAATGGGGACCATCTCAAATGAGATCTTCCTCATTGGTTTAGAAATTTCGGCATTCTCCGTTTAAACCAGCATTGAGACGGCTGTACATTTCGCCGATTTTATGACCATTTAAAAGGGCACATATTTAATAAGATCTGTGAATAATTTTCTAATGCGCAAACTAAAAGCGTAATGAAGATTCGAACATGACCCAGAAATATCACTAACAAAATTTTTCAACTCAAACGAGGAAAGAAATGGAGATACGATCGTGTAATTCAACACTGAACCGCGGTAAGAATGAAAGATAGCGTTAGTTTTGATTTAACAAAATACAACGATTACGTGAGAGATTTATTCCCACATCTATTCGTGCGTTTACATAATCATTATATTACCATACTCCTTAAATGTAGTGATCATTCCCCAGGTTGGAATGCTTTTCTTTGAGTATCAAATATATGCAAAAAATGCGTATAAGTTTGGCATAGGGATACGTCTGTCTAAGTAGATATTGATCGGATGCGACAATTTAGAAAAAGGCTTTTCATCATGAAATAATAGACACATCCATTATCTTACTCTAGGTACCCCAGATTAGCAAATTTTCAATAAAAGCTCACTGACAAAACAACGCTACTAAATTTTACGAGAAATCAGTGTTAGAAAGGTAAAAAACCCCAATGCCCTATTTCTGGATGCTTTAAATCTTATGAAAAATATAGGTGGTTTAACCTCCAGTAATCAAAAGCTATCCTCAATTCTTTCATACTAAGAACGATACCAGTCTATCTCCTAGAGTATTCATCTATCTGATTCTGAAAAAACTCATGGATAACCCAACAAATTCCAGAAAATAACAAGAGGATGCCATCATTTGTTTTTCAACCTGAACTTAACGATGTGTAGAGGAAATTTCTTTCGTTCTCTTTCCTCCTCCTCACAAATTAATGCTGACAAATATATTTGTGCAACAACGCCTAACACATCTCCGTGATGAAAATCATCAACTGGTGTCGCTTGGACTTCAAAGGCCGTGTATTAAAGGGGAGATATTGGATGAAGGGAGATGGTAAAGCATCCTCAGAAGGGGATGTAACTGGGGGAGGGGATGGATTGGGATAGAGGAGGGCTTGTGGGTAGGGGTGTGGTCAGTTTAGACCACCGTCTCACAGACTACTTTAACATCTCCCTAAGTGCGCTTTCCGAATCGAAGACTTTCAAAAGCGAGGGCACTCGTTTTCATTATGCACAAATAATTTCGTCCTTCGTGTAATTATGCATCAGTGATTTAATAAAGAATGTTTAGTTTTTCACTTAAAGCATTAGAGTTCGTAAATTTAGAAATTAGTTTAGGATAAAGTATGGGAAAAACACTTTAAAAACCAAAACTTGAGTTGAAATATTCAGAAATGAAATTTAAAAATATAAGCTGAAAACCAGTAGAAGCACTGGCTTGAATGATTAAATTATTTTGTGATTCAAGTGCATTTTTAATGGAGAGTTCGAGGTTTGATTTGAACAAATCGTCTAAATATTCATTCCGTCAATATAATTATAATAAAACATGCTTATGAATTTATAAATAAAATTAAATGCTAAACCGTTTATAGCAATAAATGGAAGGTTCTTGAATGCCTAATAACCATATAAGTGGGAGAACTGGTGCTAGAGTTAACTGTTAAATTGATTCAAACACAAATCGGGAATGAAATGAAGTATGTAATGGAAATTTGAGCGTAAAGATCGTGGATTTAGGAACATTCTCAAGGCATTGTGAATGTAAGGTCGAAATAAATCTTAATCTTGTTAACTAACTCATCAGGTTGTAACAGAAATTCTATCCACTTTTAAATTTGGACTAAAGTGAAAATTTTGTCATAAATACATTTATTTTGTGTTCAACATAGTCTCCATTTTTATTAATTACACCTTCCCATCTTGCCGTAAGCTTTCTCATTCTTCTTCATAGAATTTAGCCAATTTTGACTCAAAAAAGAAACTAGCTCCATTTCGACCTCTTCTTTTGGAGTAAACCCTTGTCCCAATTAATGATTCTGTAAGCTCTTGAAAAGATGAAAATCGGCTGGTGCAAGATGAGGAGAATATGGTGGGTGATGCATGACTTCTCAGCCGAATTCTTCAACGAGATTCTTGATTGACCTTGAAGTGGGGGATCTGACACTGTCATGGTGCAGAATCACTCCTTTTTGATTGACCAAGGAAGGCCATTTTTCCTGTAAAACTGATTTTAAAGGAGTTAGCTACTGACAGTAAACTTCAGATGTTATTGTTTGATTGTCACCCATTAGTTCCTAATAAACAAGTCTCTTTAAATCCCACCATACACACAAAAGCATTTTTTTCGAGGGACAGTCTACTTCTCGGTTGTGGAACTGGTTTTGGACCACGATATGGCCACTGTCTTTTGCGCTTAACATTGTTGTAAAGGATCCACCACTTCTCGTCGTTGTCAGTTATGATTCGGTCTAAAAAAGGTGCCTGAGGTTCAGTTCATAAGAACGCAATGAAGGACAACAGGTCACACACTGTCGCTTGTTGATTTCTGACAGATCCCATTTCCCATGTGGGATCCATTTCCCAGCCAAGTCTTTTCATTTCCCTATATATGGTCATATGGCGGCTTACGTTAAAGGTTTTGGTCAGTTCTCTAGTAGTGCAGGTTGGATTTTCATCAATGGCAACTCTCAATTGCTCAGAAGTGAGTTTTTCTGAGCATCCTGTTCTCGGTTCGTCTTTCAGGCTGAAATCATCCCTTTTGAAACCACCTGCAGAAAATCACCTTCTGCAGGTTTTTTCATTCACAACATCATTTCCATAAGTGTCTTTGAGTGTATTTGCTGCTGAGCTTTCCATATTTCCTTTATGATATTGAAACAGTAAAATATGCCTGATATGCTCTTTATTTGGAGTGTACATTTGGGCTAGAAATAGTTATTCGTAATGATAATTATCACACAATCTGAATGAAGAAATAATACTATATTAATTGCCATATATAAGCATATAACATTGACAAGTAATCGAGCTCTGAACACATAGCTCAAAAATTGGACAGAACTTCTGTTACAACCGGATAGATAATTGCCAAAGAAAGCAGAAGGCGGAAATACAACCAGAATATTATTTTTCTTATACATTAAAGGAACAATTTTAGCATTAACAGAAGATTCATAAAATGAAAGTTTTCCTAGCAGTATTTCTTAAGAACCCCATTTTTGGCCAAAAAGCATGACAAAAGTACTTATTTTTGAGAACAATTTTTTGAGTGGTTACTACTTTTTCCATGAAACCATTTACCATTCTTCTTCATATGTTCAATTTTGTCTTTTAATGACCAATAAGAAGTTACCGACAAAACAAAACACTGTAACTGAAATAACTCCAAACAGTCATTACTGGAAAGCTGAATTTCATGGTTCTAAAGGAACACTGGAAGGCAATAGAAAATCAGTTACGAAATAAAGTTTGTCAAATATGCATTCACGCTTGATCAGCTATTAAAAGAGATTTGATAAGGTCAATTTTCCAATAGATCTGAGTAGGTTGATGGAGCTGGCTTACCAACCCTATAATTTTAATTTTATTCACCCAAATGCAACACTACAAATTAATTTTCTCTCTCGATGAGCAATCTATCTCATTATAATTTCTCAGCGATTATCTCCCTTCCCAAATCGACAATTTCCAAATCACAGAACGGTACATTCCTTCGGCTCCCACCATCCTCCCAACTTATACCTTTCCTCCCATTACTCCTTCTCAAGGTCTTTTTCACGTTATAGGAGGGGAGAGATATGAAAACAGGTGTACTGCGCCCATCCTTTATATCAAACTCCCTTCTCTGGTTGAGCATAATTACAGGGTAAATCGCGAGGCAGATGCGAGTTGTACTCACTCGTCCTCACTTTCCTTCGCGTTCACTCCACTCACATACACAGATAAACCTGG
>CAADRB010000031.1:882587-904426 GCA_900708905.1 Hymenolepis diminuta
AGAGTATATTTTTATCGGTGTTTATAATAAAGATTCTCCCCTCTGTGACAGACGCTATCTAAAAATTGTGATAATTTGCATACCAGGTGGAACTCATAAAGTCTTTTCATTATCACTCCACTATATTTATCAGAATAAAGTTCTGAAAAGTAAAACGCAGATTCTTAATGGTTTAATGGTGAGTTTATTCACCGATTTTTAATACAACGTAATTTAAAATGATACATTGACAGTAGCTTATGAACTAATATACTTATAATTTTATAGGTGAATTATGTTGAAAAATTCCGCCGATTTTCTCTAAATAGTCTTTAGGAGAATGGAATAAAGCGATAACTTCATTTAGAAACGTGTTTCTAACACTAATCTCGCGTAGCGGAAGAGTATTATAGACCCTTCATGCTGAGAAACGCGAATTCCACTACCTTCCTACCGCCTTCCATCCCGGTCAGACTTAAACAGTGCGATTGATTATTCCACTCTTTGCCCGAGCACCGACAGATATGACAAGCAAAGCTTTTTTACATTACTTGAAAACATGACAGGTAATTTACTATTCTTCAGTTTGAAATCCTTATTTATATTTACGAAATTATGAGCTAGTTGTTTGATTATAAAAACGAATGCAGGAAAAATTGAAAATTTTACATTACAGACTCCAATGTTTTCAAATTCCTCTGATCGAAATATTTCAAATATGATAAATGAAATGATAACACATCAGATTGCCCGACAAAAATGTTCACCAATAATGCTGCCCTCTGACGGTCCTGTTGTACGCTCTACGCTGCCAAAGTAAGAAATAGATAACCTGAAGTTAAATTTAATTCTTTTTTTAAGATTTTTCATTTTCTTTTTTTGTGAGGACATATGAAAGGAACGAAAACATAGAAAAAAAGATCAAGTTGATGGAATTAAGAGGCACCTAAGAGAAAATATAAACTCAAAAATAGATACATAACTGCAACCTGTATCTTGAATATTTTTTGTAGTTAATCAACTCTTTCACCTTAGACACAAGAGCTGCATAATTTTTACAGTGCGTGGAGATATTCCATCCTGGATGTCAATACGTATTATAGAAGAATTTGCTAATCAGTTCGTGGAAAATGAAAAAAATAAGTGAAAAAAGTGGACGCTTAAGTCGAAAACTTAAATTAAAACAAAATATGAACTGAAAAGAAAATTGTAAAGGGAAGGTATCATAACACTACAATTACCGGAAAAGCAGACAACTGAAATAACTCTGGCAATAAAACGTAATTTGGCAAAATTGTAAAATTGTTCGATCTGTGACTGCTTTCCTTGATCTAGAAAATTTCAACTTATCCGAAATCAAATAACTCTTGAGGCAAAGTTATAACGGCAAAACAATTTCACACAAGTTGGCCGCTTGTTAATCATTTTGACATATTACTCGGAACTATAAAACTACATTAATCAATAATTATGCTCGTAATGACTTTTTTATTAATATTTGATTCAATTTCCAGCAATCTTCATGAGTATTGTAAAATATAATGATAAATTAAATTAAATCAATTCATAGCAATATGAATTCTTGGGACTTAAAGCTATAAAAGAGCTTTATATTAATTTAATACTTCTGATGGATGATGCTATTCCAAGAGATAAAAATTATAGGTGAAATGAGCAAGATTCATATTTTTCAAAATAAGTTTATCCAAAATCTTAAAATAGCCGAAAGAGAGAGCTCTTAATCAAATGAGCCAATCGGCCTTCCAAAACAGTCGCCTACTCTACCCCCTTCGTCAATGGGATTGGTCAACACTTTTTGCCTCATTTCCTCCTCCTCGTATTAGCGAACCAATGAGTGCCTAGACGCAGCTTCTAATTATCCAGTCAACAAGCAATTGTCGCCCTTTCGGGAGGGAGGGGGTGGGGTGCTGATTGCTGCCTTAAAGACTAAGAGAACTTCTAGGGAGGGAAGGGGAAAGTATGATGGTTAAATGGGAAGATTCTCGTCCTGACATCAGTATTCATAAACTCACTCTCAACGATAAAGGTGGACAGTAGCTTTCATCTTTATCGTTCTTCTGTCTCAAACGGGTGTATCTCTCACTTCTCATATCCTCTGTGTGTTTGTGTCGCCACCGCCTAAGTAAGGAAGAAATCGTAATCAAAGAGAAGAATTGGCTTTACCCTCTATTCCTCTTCCCACTCTGTATGTCACATAAAGAACTTTATACACATACAAAGGCACCAAAGAACTATTCTGTTTTTTTCTTTTTTATCGACCCCAAAGTACCTGTTCACAAAAGGGAGATTCCGTATTCCTCTGGCTTTAGACAAGAAAGGTAAAGAGAAAAGTGAAAAGATATTACACGAACTCCCCTTCCCCTTTGTCTAGTTTTTCGATATGGCTAATACTGAGGGGAACAGTTATTCTTGTTCCACTACCACTACTACTTCTCGTTCAAATAGTCAACAACAAGATTATCTGGCAGAGCTTCAGAACTATCAATCACAAGCCATTCAAAACCGTCAGCCTCTGAGTTTGACTAATGGTGAGTGCAATTACATGTTTTATTAATTTGATCTATGATATTGAAGAGCTGATATTTTTCATGAAGTCGTGCACTCACTAAGCAATACGTGTATCAGGAAATATTGAAGTGGTGTACCATTAATTAGGTTTATTAATATATCGTTATTAAAAGATGTTGCCATAACTAATCACTTATCCAAAAGCGAGTTAACATTTTTAATTGAATTCCATTGAACTCCTTCCATGAAACGTACTAAAAATTATCTTTTTACGAGTAGTAAATTCATTGAAATTGTCAACAGGTGATGCTGTCGATGCCTAATTGATATAGATACAATTAATTACGAAATCTCCACGAATATTTTTGTTACCTATTAGGAGTGGTAGTTCATGTCATCTTATAGTAAGCCATTTTTGACTGACAAATTACGACTGAAATATCCTTTCGCAGACCCTCAGTGTGTCATTAATTGCCTTCAAACCTATAGCATTCAACATTATAACACTATAATTTGACTTTATGTAAGACCAGTGCAATTATGAAGAGCTCATTAAACATATCATTTAAAAAAAAGCAAACTAGCAGAAATCGTTTGCCATCCATTTTAAAAATAACAAAGTATTTTAGGCAGAATACAACGTTTAACACAATATTTAATCAAATATGATAATAAAATTATTGCATTTCATGAATAATTTTGGCTTTCAAAATAATATACATGCATTTTTTGGAAAATAAAGAGGAGTTTTATGTTTAATTTTATCATCTAGCATCTGGATTCCAGCCCAATTCTTGGTCATTTCCGCCAAACCAGACAATCTACCCGCTCGAAGACTCAAATAATTCCTGCAGAGAGGATAGATCCCGTTGTGCTGCATCAAGCTACTACGACGAAACCGCTAGATCATTCTCAGCGGCGGCTGCTGTGGCAGCGGTAGCAGCAGCAGCTTACATTAGCTCCTCCAACGCAATCGCGACATCTGGGTACTTCGCCGATCCAAAATCGATGAAATGCGAACCTCCCCAACCAAATAACGCTATCAAAACTACTGCCAACTACAACATCCAACAAGGGAGTAGCAGGTATGTCTTGACAACTTACTGTCACAATATTCCATCTGTCAAAAGATTTTATATATGCCTAGAATCAACTAATTATTATCATTTCAAATCCACCAAAATATCATGATTTGTTTTGTCTATATGTCGTGACATTTCTTGTTTCACCCCTCCACGACACTCCAACTAAATGTGTCGGTAAATTGGTGATTTTCCCCTACGAAACTGATCTCTGATTGGAAAGCTCCTTTAACATTTACATAAGAAGAGGAAGAACAATAGAAATTTATAAGTAAGTAGATGATAGACGCTTTGAGAGCTCCTTTAGGTTATTTCGGGAGTGTGAAGTTGATAGGGTTTTAACATAATGGGTATCTAATTTTTCACACCTCTGAGTAACAGCTTTTTTAGTATCAATAACAAAGCGTTCTTTCAATCAATCACCTCATTTTAATACAATCCGACTACGACGGAGAATAAATTGTATACAGGCTAATAACGTTTAGATTTCTCCACTTTATGTTAGAACTGCGTCAAGTGAAAAGTGAACATACGAGGCGTTCTGAGTTTAGACAACTTATCGAGCAAATTTATTCAATACTAAATTGAAGTAGACTTCATGTCTCTTCTTTTTTGGAGCAAAGAAATTTATCAAATAACGTGGGAAACTTTAATAAGTAGGAGAATCGAGGGTAGAACTGACGCATTCACCATTTCTTCCACTTTAAAACAAGTGCAAGAAGCAAATTAAGATTCAGTATCCCTCAATTGTTGTTAAAAGTTCATAAATACTTGTCCTTTTTCTTAACTACATTGACATTGTCTTACCTACTTTCTATCAGCATGTCCGATTTTGTTACCCAAAATCCTCTGATATTGTCAGAAAAAATTCATTTACTTTTCGAATATGCTTACTGTAAACTGTTAGATGTTTGATTATTATATTAACTAACCCATTTACTATGGTAATCATAGTCGAATAAATAAGAATTCCAGTTTAAGAAAATTTAAAAACCATGATATGGAATAAGCAGATGACGATAAGAGCTCTACCTATTTCATCTATGCCATGTTAAAACTGTAAGCTGTCGAGTATCATGTTGAATCATTTCCCTTCTCAACCATTGGAAACAAAAATGAATTGAAGGGCAGGATGGACCACCATTACTGCAAATCTGGTCACAAAGCACTGGACTACGTAGGTTGCCAATTGCTGTAATCCAGAGGACAAATCAAGATATTCAAATTTTGGAAAATAAACTGTCCATATACAGCTTGTATCAAAAAATCAGATGAAGTTAGACTCTGATATCGTGTCGCTGCTCTCAGCATTTCCGATCTCTCCTTTTACCATATTTTGAATCTTTCATTACTCGATTTCACTTGCTTCTCGCCATAAAAATTGTAATCATTTTCTTGCGGGTAATGATAATAAAATGCTATACGGTTTTTAATATAAAATTCGATTAATCTTGTCATTAAAATATAGAATGATGGAGCAGTAACTCTACGTAATGATCTTTGGGTGCTTGAATGTTCAAGAAAATATCAAGTTGTCTATTCGTCCTAAAAATTGAAAATTGGTTGTTTAATATCAAGAAAAGTAAGAGATTATAAGGCGAGCCTGTACTCAGATCGATGCACGATTCGCCAAAAATTGTTATGTAATGCTCAAAACCTCTGGTCAAGATGTACTGAGTCCAGAAGTTTCTTAGAAACGTCAAGTGGATGCTTAATTATTAATCGCATATCAAAAAACTCCTATTACTTATACTATTCTCATAATTCCATTTATAAGAGATAAAAGTTCAGAATATTTGGTTTTGAAAATAAGATGCTATGTCTCAATGACCTTGTGTCTCAATTAATTATCATAAAATGACCTAAAATATAAGAAATACTTTGTCGCTTAATACAAGTTTCATACTGTAAGAGCTTGAAATCCATCAGTGATAATGAAAATTTCGCAATTTCCCAAGGGACTGTTTCATCTTTTTCCAAAAAACTTGTCAAAACATGAATATGATAAATGGCAATATTTCCGATGTAATGATTTTGAATTTTAGAAATTAAAAAAAAGCTTTAAAAAATTTATTTACTTAGAAAAAGCAATAACTGTTTAAAAATCAGATAAACAATCGTAAATAGACGGATAGTTTTATCTATTTCATTATTATTATTAATTATTACGCAGAATAACTTCTTGCTAATTTATATCTTAGGGCACTCATGAAACAACTAGTCAAATCAATGGATAAATTTTTCCATGCCACAAGAGCCAACTGAGATGTGCCATATTCTTGCAAGTTCGTGCAACTCTTAGAGTCATGACGTTCTACCCGTTAATTGGTTCATATTCAGTCGGATCCACGAAGTGACAATATGTCTTCACACTACAGCTTAGGCGTATGCACAATTTCGACGAGAATTTGAAGCCCACCTAATAATTTATATTATTCTCATCTCCGAAGAGTGTTCTTAGCGTCACCTCCTCTCACAATATTCATGTCTTTCAGCTCCTACGAGTCCAACTACGGAACTCAGAATACTGATCCTCGAACTTGTCCTCCAAAAAATATGAACTATGCTTCATCTTCCACTCTGATTTCAGTCCCTGATGCTCATTCGAAACCTGCGCATTTTCTTACGGATATCCAGCACCCTTCCGGAGATATTCTGGGCCAAAATTCCTCAAAAATTTCACCTTTTACCAACGGTTCGGAGATTAATGGATTCACTGAGCCATATCTATCTCAAAATATTCCAAATGTCCAAAATTCAAACCTCTCCGATCCTGTTACCTCAACTCCAATGCCATCGCGGAAGAGATCTGAAAAGCCTCCAGCTCATGTTAAGAAACCGCTGAACGCTTTCATGCTTTTCATGAAAGAAATGCGGGCTAAAGTTGTCGCTGAATGTACAATGAAGGAATCGGCGGCTATTAACCAGATCCTGGGTCGAAAATGGCATGCACTACCTCATGAGGAGCAGGCAAAGTTCTATGAAATGGCGAGAAAGGAGAAAGAACTACATCAAAGACTATATCCTGGGTGGTCAGCTAGGGATAACTACGCATATCATGCGAAGCGACGGAAGAATCGATGTCGATATCGGGTATACAACAGTAATCAGGATCAATCTAGAGACATGTCCCCGCCAAACAGCAATCAAGATGTGATTTTGACGGATAAGGCAGGTGGAAATCTGCAGGATCCGATAACTAATGATGTGAGTGGTATGTTTAAATATCCCCAATTATACAAATATCCTTTTCCCATCGGAAATATAACTTATGGTGATCAACGCTGCTCTTCTACTGATGATCTTATGCCATATTTCGGTTTTATCGATCGAAGTCAGCAACCTCTTTATCAGGATCAACACCAACAATTAGAACAACAACAAAGTCAACTATTTGCCCTCAATAGCCAACAAGCTGACTTAGAACCAGGTTAGCGTTAAGTGATTTCAAGTTTGCACTCTTTGCATTATCAAAATTTTGAAATGTTATTCAATTTTTAGACGTTAAAGAGGATTGTAAACCACGGTTACCTGGTCAGTTTCCGGAAAATGTAGAACCGACCTCCTCAGCTCAGCATTTTAATCCCTCAACCAATTGGTTTATTGGAAGTAATAATCAACCCCAATTAACTTACGATCTCATTTCTTCAACATCAACATCGCCCTGGTCTCAAACCCATCACCAAATTGAAGATCGTTTCCAACGACAGATCTCACAACCGAATTGCATCGGAATATCCAATCATTATTCAACTCCCCCTTACAATCCGAATGGTAGTTTCGATTGCCGTTACAATGGTATGAATTCAAACTACGTTGCAGCACATAAAACCTCACCGGTACCAACTGAACCTCATTCTTCATTAAAAACTTCAAATTTCTATCAGGATCTCTCCTCTAAAACAACTCTTTTCTCGACCGAATACGAGGATCCTGAAAACTCCACTACTGCTCCTCTCTATGGATTTTCTTCCAGTTGATAATTCTGTATCCAAGATATATCCCTCTTTTCATGTCATTTCTATATATTCACATTTAAATATATGCCTTATAAAGTACAAGGACATGTTCTATCCTGTTCTCAAGATTCTGGGTGGAAATGATTAGGATGACTAATCTATGTGGTTAATAAATTTTCTATCAAATCGAATCCAAACAAAACGGAATATCGAAAGAAAGTAAGATTTACAAATATGCGTATTGTTAAAAGTCTGAAAACTAGTGAAGGCTGATAACAATATGAATTGACAATAAAATTCGCGTTCTAAAGTTTGTTTTTTTCTCAATTAACTCATAATATCTAATTAATTTCTAGACTGCTTTAATTAAATAGTTCCCACCTCTACCCTTCATTGACAAAAATTATTTTATGTTCGTTTTATTTGATTTTAAATGCGAACTTGATTTTTGTAATAATGACTAGCGATATTGAAACAGAGTTGCTGGAATCATTTTTTGCAAAACTGCATCTATGTAAACATTATTTGTTAAACATAATATTTATTGTAATTTTTTCGATCATATTTTATTTAATCATTATTGTTTTTATTATGCAACATTTTATCACAAATTTATGGATTTCTTCTGAAATCTGGCACATAAATTCCAGATCCGATCTCATGAATATGTCTCAAACTGCAAACTTTCGCAAGAAGTGGATAATTATGTGAAGCAAAATAGAGAAAAGTGCAAGGTTTGTTTCACGTAGACAATATGAATGACAGTTTATCTAGGCGTGGTGAAGGGTAGTAAGCAAGGAGACACCGCGAAAAGTTCAAAGAGAACGCCACAGTCATCTTGTATTACGAATATTCGTAGTAAATTTGTGATTCTCTTGATCAGACTCTGCAAAATAAGACAGCTAGAGATCTTAGGCAAGTATCAACACTGTTTTGGAAATAAATACATTTATGGTGTATTTTATCCCAAATCCATATGATAAAGTTTTTTTCAAATTAACGCCTGATGCTCTCAATATGAAATATTCAATGATAATCAGTTTTCCTTGAAACTCGTCTGATAGTATAACGAAGAAGTTCGGTAGATTTATTGCACTTACGACTCCAAGATTTAATGAAAAGTTTATGAAAACCAATTTTTTGACTCAAGCAAATACAGACTGCAGTCTAAAAAAACACTATTAGAAATCGGATATTTTATATTGTAAGCACTAAAACCTTAAAGGAGAGCACGTCCTGACTATATCAGATCACATTTTTCCATTAGAAAGGTGGGGGAAAATTATTCATAATCTGACTGCCGTGTCTCAAAGGGATTTAATCATATCTTCAGCCTACGGAGGTCTGAATAGCATAAATGAAAGTTAACCGACAAATAGAACTAGAAGTGAATGCGTTGTAATAACTTTAGTTATACGACGAATGGAATAAAGGTGTGACCGCGTTGTCAACATTTGAGGGACTATAACTGGACAAACATTGTTATTACTCATCTCACCACGTGAAATTTCACTCAGCGATTACGTCGTACCAATATTTTGGTACAATCTTATTAGCCTTCTAAATCCCAGAACTCTATAATAGCACATACTTGCCTTAATGGTAGGCTTTACTTCAAAATTCTGCAAGGCAGTGAACCTGAAACTTGGCACATTTTAACAAATATGCAAATTTTATGATTAATAAAAAATAAACAAAGCTAATTTTTTCGGATAAAAATTATTCATTTTTACCCAACGCATTTATCGAATTAATTGGCCATGTTCGCTATCGGTCAGTATAAGAACGAGTTCACCTTAGTGGTCAAGGAATTTCATCATTCTCTATAAAGAGATTTGTGTAAAGTGTATGTATGACTGTGTGCTTTAGGTCCGCTCATATTCATTTCCTCTGCTAGAAACAGTGAGTAATTCCTAATTTAATATATTCGCTGGGTTATTCAATCCTGTGGTGATTTCGAAATCGGATTTACAAATAACGTTAAAGCAAATGCAGTTGCGATAACATTGGCTTCAGATTGGAGTCAGGTTAGAAAACGAGAGTAACCTAAAAATGGTCAAAATAAGAAGCACACAAGACACTCAAGGTAAAGAGCACAGTCAAAGTGTCAAGTAAACAGAAATGATATTATTTTCTCATATGTACCATGCCCGTTCGCAGATTTGATCACCGGTCCGTCTTTGTCGTAAGATCGATCGCGAGATGAAAGAAATGCCATCGAGTTTTGGTAGTACGTGGGGGTAATATCTTGATCGTTTCTTTCGCGTCGTTGCACTACATCTGGGTATCGTAGACTGTTCGGCAGTGAGAGAGCTGTAAGGCTTAGAACATAAAAATTAATAGCACCAGGACTGATGCTATCCTCAGTTCGATAAATCAGACACACTTTGTCTGAGTAATTTGTGATCACTAACACAAATGTTCTTTCCAGACCCCGCGTTGTAGATTTTACCACCATGTAACTTAGTAATGGTAGTCGTCCACTGGTGGTTTATACAATACATAGGATCGCACATTATATGCTTCCTTCGGGTCTCACTTTGTCGGAACACAAAGTTGTTCCGATAGCAACATCTATTCACACACTCTCCCTAAATCATGACCTCTAAATTCCGTTGCGAAGGTGGATCGTCGTAACACGGCGAGAGACGGTCTAAGATGATCAAACAATCGATTGGAACAAAATTAAGCAAAATGGAAAGTCAGACTGTATATTTGTTCCATAACCAGCATTTCTGGAACACACTGAGTTAAAAGAGCATGTTCAGGATAGAGATGATCTGTTTGTTTTCGGCGAGGGCATAATAACAACGATACCTTTTGAATGTAAATCTGTCACCGTAATGTATGTTACACCTTTGGTGGGTCCGAAAATAGCTAATTATTGCCGAATCCTGGGAAAATCTGGTATCTGGAATTGAATAGGAGTAGTTGAACTGCTCGTAGAAGATTCTCGGCAGAAGTCTTCATTGTGACGACTTTTGTTACAATCCTGGCAGCAACGTCTTCGGAAAGGGCACTCTGGCCTATAGTGACATCCTCCGCAAAAGCGGTATCTTGTGAGTGGACACCACTGTTATTCAAAGAATGATTTTCGGATGGAGAGTGTTTACCCTCGGTCTATAGATGGCCGGTGATTCCCAGATCCTTTCAGGTTGCGTACTTGCGATTCACGGTTCTGCAGCAGATTCGAGAGCTCTTGACATCGGGTTCACTGCGTAAGAAGAACAAAAGTCTGAGTCGAATCTCAGCATAGCAAGAAGATTGGAGATCAAAATGAAAATGAGGCACCTCAATTGGTCTTTTAGAGAACCAAATCGTTATCGGTACCTACATAATGATGAACATCTTCGCACATGGCCACAATGAAGAACTTATATTATCCATTAATGAGAGGACTGTTATCACCAATGACCAAAAGTGACCTTTTAATCGTCTTTTCATAAGTTAGGTCGATAGGATCCAATTGTTGAAGATAGAACAAATATAGGTTGTTGTTGCTTCTGCTAGATTTACGAAGCAACATGACAATTCGTGTGACGTGGTAGAGATCTTTCACGCTATATTCATCAATATCACGGTATTGATCATTCGACGTTTCAAAGTTTTCACTTATAAGATGATTATAATAAAATGTATCTAAGTTTTCAGTTGATCTTCAGAATCAACCATTGACGTTGTAAAATTCACCTAGGTGGAGGTGTTTCTCACGATTGAAGAAAATCGGGCCTCCATAATTCGTTGAATGCGTCGTATAAAATCAATAAAAATGGTCCAAATGAAATACTGCTCTCTTAGACTAAAACTTTCTTTAAAACTCTGAGTCTTCCTAATGACAATAGATATAAATAATCATTTCCTCCAAATATTAACACACCAGGATTGGAGAGAAGATCAAATAATAATAATATAATTTATTAAAAGATCGTATTGAATACACGAATTGGACAACAATTGTTAGTGCATTGAAGATAGGGTTCTGCGAGGTTTTATGGGTACCTTTTCTATACTCTAACTTTCTTACCTGTTTTGATTCAATTTTGAAGGTTATATTCATGGAAATTTTTCTCATCATATCGTTGAGAAGCTTTTAATATAAAATAGGCAAATGAAAATACGCATCCGGTGGCACAGAAATTAAAAAGAATGGTTGTATTGTCAATTTGTTCTTTACGCGCCGACTCAAGTGCGTTCGAGTAGCAATAGTAGGAGACGAGAATATTATTGCTCATCAACGTAGTAAGAATTTAAAATAGTGAGATAGAAAAGAAAGAAGGAAAGGGGAGCTGAGAAATCCTGCTAAGGAATGGACGCGGAGAGTGAAAAAATCAAATAATGATACGAAAATTAAGTAAGCTGAAAATAAACCTGAATTCCATATCTGGATAATCCTATAGCGTTTATACCGGGGCGGATATGATCCAGTACGCGTATTTTTTACCTTCATTACAACCTGAGTTACTATGATTGCATTTCCGACATCTCTTCTCATTTCGCACATTTAGAAATTCATACTGAAATATTCGAGGAAATTGAAAATGGTTGGATTTTACAATTATTGGTTAGAATTTTTAACATATTAATAATCTTTCCCTCAGTAAGACTGAAAGAGATAAGAATTAATCCGTTTGTACGGAAGAACTATGAAGACGCAGCTTACCATTTAAAGTATCACAATGCAAATCATCAGTCAGCACCTTGAAGATCACGAGAAGTGATGTCTTGTTGTAAATTTGAATTGTACTTAAACTTCGGTTTCTTAAAGAGTTCAAAAATTCATGATTGAGCTTGAAGCCTTGAGTTCTGCATGATAGTTATTTATTGTTTTTGAATTGATAGGAGTATGCATTTCTGCAATAATAAATTCCTTCCTTTATATTTCCGAACTTCACAGTACAGCGATAACCCAAGCTCTCTTTTAAATGGGAAGAAATCAAATGATGGGGACAGATAATGACAACTTTGCTTCAACCCTTTCCTTGCACAGAGGCGAATAGTTTGGATAGCTAAAATTAATTCATGGTTGTAGTAGTTTATGACATACTTTATCTAGTGGATCCCACTTAACATATTCATTACACTGGTAAGTGAATATGTTGACCTGTTTGAATTTAAGAATTTCGTATTGAATTTTGCCTCCAAACACTTTTCTGGAGATTATTTGAGTAAGCGTCATGTGTGTTGCATTAACAATGATAAGTAGAATTATTGATCAGCCGTCATCCTGAAATCTGATAAACAGAAGTCAATTTCTCCACAACATATTAAGTAAGTGCATTTTAATTATGACTTCTTAATAATCCCTTGTGTCGAATATGCTCCACAACCTAAAATTTTGGGATATAATCGCCATGTTCTTAACCGCGATTTTTGCCACATGGCGGTATATTTTTACCGTTTAAACTCTAATATTTTCTCCAAAATTCATTAGACACTTTCCTTCACGGAACAGTAGATTATGTTTTCATTCATGCGAAATAATCCCTTTTTAATTAGTCTGAATCCTATTAAAATTTCATGTTAAAACGGCTGGCTGAGTAGAAAATTTTGAGCCTTCATTTTTACATCGAACAAAATAATTTTGAAATTAAACTAACTTCAGTTTATAATGTAAACATAAAACATAAACATAAAACAGTATTTTGAGATTTTAAGAGATAAAGGGGTACCCGAAAAAGTAATTTTCCAAAAAAGACTTGCAGACGTTTAGGTGTTCAAGAATGTTCCAAGTGATAAGTACAAAATAAGATCGGAGGCTAGTTTTTCGACCGGAGCAATGTGTTTTCAGATCACTATCGACTGTTAGGAAATGTCATGCAAACCTCAAGGTAGCAGATTTTATAATGGATGGATCTAAGAGGATATAGACGAATACGCATATTCAAACTCGATTTCATAGAAAGTCTCCTGTTATGTGTTCTTCTCCAGTACCTAAAGTGGGTTAAAAATTATATTAATGATAACACTAGGATTTAAAAAATAAGGTGTACCTATTGCCTTATTGAGACTATAAATGACAGGGAATAGAAAAATAATTATATTATGCTCATTTTCAAATTTGAACATTTATTTCAGTCATTTTTTTCCAAATGGTCTATCGAAATAATGATAATAATAATATAATAAAAGTTTTGTAAATTTTGGTTACCTCTGACAAAGTTATAGTACATCAAAGTCAAAAATAGAAATTGTAAAGTTAAGTTTAGCAAATTAAAACACTGAGGTAATTAAATTTGACGTGGTTGAGTGATTAATTGATCTCAAACTATTCTAGATTAATCCACATTTTTCATATTTTAACTACACCAAAATGATTTTTATTTGAGTGCAATCACGATTTATTAATTATTTAGTATCAATATATCAACTCTAAATTAATTATTTTTTCAAGAGTGGAGTGTCTGAGGACTTTAAAGTGGATTTTTACATCACCATCCAATCGCTCAAATCTAATATACTTCACATGTAGCTACTTGATTCGTCGAGTAGAAACTCCTTGGAGAAGTATAATTTTCCAATATTAGATTACTAAAATCAATCAGATATTTCAAAAAACAGATATATGTTTTTGAAAGCACTTATACATTTGGATAAGCACCTGTTTGAATATCACAAATATAAACTTACAAAGAGTGAAAGATTCAAATCTACCTTTTTCGTGAGCACGAGCATGGCAAGTTCTCTTTGATAATAATCTTGTAGCATTTCAACAATTCCTCCAAACTTTATAATTAATTAATGTTGCGTATTCATTTTAACAACAAATATGTTTTGTCCCAAAAAGATACTTACTGTAATCAATAATTTCAGATTTGACCCTCACGGATCATGCGATTTTGGAGGAGGTCATTCATGATTATGGAAAATTCCACGAAGAGTAGATTAGATTAACCACTGCTCTTTACAAACCAGCTTAAATAATTCTAGTAAAAGATTACAACAATAATTAAAACTAGGTTTTTTGGCTGTTAGCATGGGGATTATTTAAAATACCTACTTTAATTATCCTGGTCTTTGTATATGTGCTTGTGAGTAGAATGAAATTTTTATTTCACTTGGGTAGTAAAGTAGTACAAAGGTTAAGTAATCAGTATTTATTGATATGGATATCGTCTTGTTGATCTAACCTTCTTTTTAAAAACGGAATATTATAATTATGATAATATTTTATTAAAGGAATAGGCAATAGGAAATAAATGAAATTATCACAAAGACGGTCTTCTGCTTAGATGGAGGGTACTGATATAAACTGGTTGTCTCTTATAAACTTGAAGTGCTACTCATCATATTTGTGGCGGGCGCTCAAACTGATAGGAATTTTGTATTCCATCTTACATGTAGGATAAAGCATTCTAGATACTCCTCATTTTCATTATCTATTAGAATTATGCGAAAGTGACCCCAAAACACAACCACTTTAATAGAATAGACAACTAAAATTGTGGTACAATGGGGCTGGCTGTTTAGCAGAATGGAGTGGTTGGGAATTGAGCCATCCCAGATTTTATATTTAATGCTGGAGGTATCATAGAAACATTAAAAAGCTCTAATCTTGGATGTGACGAGGAACATTCTGCGAAAAATCCAAAATCTTACTTCCTCTCTTTCCGTTTAACTATATATCTTTTTCCGATTTCTCCATGCAAACTCCTAGAACTAACAGAACGAATAAGTATATGCATCAAAATTTTAGAGCTATGAAGAGTGGCATGTGAGGTAAGTCAAAATAATTGACTATAACTATATGCGTATATGTAGAGTTATATATTTGAGGTAACAGTTGGGACAATTTCCTTCTAAGACTCAGTGGTTGATATTTTGTAGTCTTTTAATTGTCTCTAAACTGAAACAGAGCTGGATGCAAATTATTTTGACAAAGTTGAAAATTTCCTATGTATGTTGTAACCTTCAGTAATAAAAGTAAGAAAACATTAGCAATGTTGAACCAAAGAAAATCTTATCCAATTTTGGTACCTGTTTAGTGACTAGGTAAAGTAAATCCGAACGAGAACTTCTAATACCTGAAAATGACATAAACTCCAGCATCGCTGTAAAAAAATGAACAGCCACTAGGAAAGATGAGCGAGCAAAGTGAGAAAAGAAAGACTGGGAACCATAGGACCCCTTTTTACTTTGTGGAAATACGAATTGTTTCATAATTTTAGGGTTTGCGGTAAATTTTCGATTGAATTAACGCTGAGAAACCACATACACAGGAAAGACAAATTAGAGGTTATCCGTTAAATGGGTTTACATAGGGCGTACGGTAGTGGAGCGCAAAATCGGATCGTTTGGCAAATTTTTAATTGAAGCTTGGGCGCTTAGATGATTTACTAATTATAATCTTGATCTACACTTACGAATTTAGTCCTTTTATCTCATTTGAAGAGAAGACTAACAAGAACTAATTCCCATGATTTGTTTGCGCACATTGATTAACATGTGACTAAACGTTATTTTTTAAATCCGTAAGACATTGTGATAACTAGGATCTTAATTGAGCACTCACCAGCACCACAATATTCTCCAATTCAAGTTTTGGAATGAAATAATTTTAAGATATTGCTTCTTCATTTTGCATTTTTACTAATGATGCCTCTGGAATTGAGAAGTAAAGAAGATTCCTTAAAATTACATGGGTTCCAGTTAAGCACATAAAATTTTTGTTTTACTTTATATGAATGGAATACCTACCTTGTCTTTGAGTGACTGAATACAGATTTTGCGAAACTCATGGTTATTTCGGCACATGATACGATAAATTCTATAAATAGATACCTATCACGAACACCAAATAGAATAAATAGACTCATACTGTACTTGCGCATTTACTAGATTAATGAATATGCGTTTAAATTCTTGGAGTGATATTAACTGAAATCGATACTTAAAGTGATCCAAATTCAAGTTCAAGTAAAAATGACGTCCTTTTTCATTCCATATCCTGTTAGCTTTGTAGCAGTTATGGACTACGGACGTCACAAAATTAAGGAAAATTTAGAGGAAGAAGCATGGATCCATATCCTAGAACATAAGGGTGCATAACCTGAAATCGAGGCTCACACTCAATGCTCTGAATGTATTTTTTCTTCTCTTATTCTCCAGTGGACTATTTTTATGTTCTGACCCTTTTCCACAATTAAAAATAGTACGTCTTGTATTGCAGTACTTGATAAATAAAGCGCTGGCGGATCAACCACCTGGATTGCTTTATCTTTTGAGTAACTGCACGTATATAGTTCTATGAGGATGAATTTTTGACTTAACCTTCAATGGTGGAACAGTGGTGAGACCCAGGTTTCAGATAATGAAGAGTGGAAAATAGAGAATGAGGTACATTCTCGCAGTCACTGATTTTACTTAGAGGACACCTGATGACAATTCTGTCAATTAGATATTCAAATTAAACCTTTTAATTACATTTTTAATAAAGGTAAATTTATCCAAAGATTCTAACTAGAACTAATTCTCACGACATACTTCTGGTGACCCAATTGTCATGTGATTGAACTTTCTTTCCTTTACTAATCTGTAAGGACATCTCTAAATCAGAGTTTTAGCTTACCATCCGCTGTCACAGTTTCTTTTTATGTTTTGTAATGAAAAGTTTTCTGATTTTATTTAGGGCCTAATTTTTACTGTAAATTTATACTATCCTACTTAATTCCCAGACCGTACTTGGATAGAAGAGGGGTTTACTGAAAAGTCTCCTTTTAAGAAACCCTATATCGATTAATTCTAACCAGAGTTGTACCGGTTGTTCATAAACTTCCGATTTTCGAAGACTCATATTCCACCAGTATACGTTCCCAAGTTATGCCTAAAGAAATATTAAAAATAATATATCGAACTCATTCTAGCTAACTGCTTTACAACTGTGAATTTTTAAGCGGTGACGCCATCCAATATTAAAACTAATATAATTTGAGATTTACCCTTTCTCCATCTATCAAGGGAGGTATGTTTAATACGGGTCTGTGTTTATGAAGATTGACAGTCAGAACGATTCCCGCTCAGTCGACTTCAAAGCCATTCTCCAACTGAAATTAACTTCTGAAATGACCAGAAGGTGTAAATGAGAAAAAAGACGCTTCTGAGAAAACAAGAAAAATCCACATTTTTAATTTTCTTATCCACATATAAATGTGTTTTTAACAGTTATATCCGCAAAAGTGTATTTTAGTCTAATGAAAACTGATCTTTTTCGATTATATGGACTAAACTAGATACAAAGAAAAATGAAAGAACATAAATTTGATCAAAGGAAATGAGAAACAATCACAATTTCAGCGTTTCTTATTATCGACAATAGTATCGTCTGAAGCGAGACTTGGAGTAAAGTTCTGGCTGACGGTTGATTCTCGAGGTCGAAGGAGAACAAGATGTACGTGAATTCCAGCATTGCGGAGGAGTTTCACAGCCGCGTCATGAGTCACATTATCTAATTCTTGACCGTTCACCTAAAAACAAAATAAAAAATTTAGAGATTTCCCTTATTCTAGTTCTTCCTAATTGGATTGCATGTAGATTTCCGGTGTGTCGCACCAAATTAGGCATATAATTAAGCCTCCTCAGGGCTAACAGGGTGTTATTCCTAAAATGAGGAGACCAAAAGTTAAGTTTGATCACGCGCACATCGGATAGCTGGAAATGTATAAGAGGGGAAAAGAGTAGGAAGAGAACTTGGGAATTGGGAGGAAAAAAGGCGCAGTAATGAGCCAGTGGAATCCAGGTACTGATTGAAGTACAGTAAGGGAGTTGACAGATTTCGAGTCCTTTAATAAAATCTTCAACTGACAAATAAGTCTTTATTTAGTATGTGCGCACTACACACGCTTGATAATATTTGATCACATTTGGAATAGTAATTAACATAGCTTTCCATATTTCGTAATTAACATTGACAGGTATTAATTAAAAATAATGTTTAACCCTCTTATAAAGAATAATCGCTAATTTGTCAAAATTATCATAACGAATACTAATTTTTGCACAAGAAGATACCACCAAATCTATCCTAAGTAGCTGTCACATTTGATGAACGATAAATGGCCCTCGCATTACACTAGCCATTAAATCGTCGATTGCCTTGGTTCTAGTGGTTTATTCAAGATCGGAGTTACGAAATGAAGGTGAAAAGTATGTTGGAGCCAATCAGAGATGGGGAAGCTGGCCACTTTGCTCTAAATATACAAAGAACGGACATATTCAGAACCTGGGAGTGGAAATGACCATTAACGAATGTGAACACACGAACAAAGTAGTGAAGATAGCCAGTATCTTGAGCATTATTCGCACTCTTTAGCTCGTAGCCTGTTCAGACTCCCTAGGTATTACACGCCTACTGACTCATACCTCTACCCTAATCGTTAATTGCTCATCAGTGAACAAGGAACGCAAAATCCGTCAATCATCCAATCGTACCTTATTCCTTTTGTCCATCACAGCCTGAGTTGTCCTTGCTCGGTAATTTTCTCTCTCCTCTAACTCCATCTACCTACTCCTTTCTCCTTTCATCCATTCTTCACTTTTAGTTGTCCAATAAGACTTTAGTCCTACTTAACTCTTGGTCTTTCCGTTTGAAAATGGTTTTTTAGGAATTCCGTTAGTTCTATGAAGGATATCTAGTCTAATTTTGATCAAGCTCTTAAGGTAGCTATAGCTGGATTAGAATTACTTTATTCCCGACAAATTCGAGGAATCAGCTTCATAGTAGGAGAAACGTATTCCCTTAGACTAGTTTATGCCTCGTTGCGTCCTTTCATCAACCATTTAGATCACTAAATATATTACGTTTCTTCTTAAAACATGAGCAGATTAGGTTGATGCTCTGGTATAATCAAAAAGCGTAAGGGAAAGAAAGTGGATTCAGCGAAAAATAACTGGAAAATAGGAGAGCTTTTAACAACTCATTTTACATAAATGCAACACGGAGGCGTTGGATTCTCCTTCATCATCGTTTTATAAATGCATTTGAGCGATAAAAGTGTAATTTTAAGGAGTTGAAAGAAAACACTGCCTTAATTCGCATGAATAGAATACAAAAAGGGACAAAAAATATTAACGAAAGCTCGGTGCTCAACAGACGTCTCAAATACCAATTGAAAAGTTACTACAAACTCATTAATTTTATAATTGACTTAAACGAACCCTCAAACTTTAAGCTTCTGTCCATTAATTGCAGTATAATTGCTGTAATTAAATCAAGAAAGTCTGTTCGAAGTTATTAATTAAAAAATGGTGAAAAAACAAAAACAATGTTTATTCACATTTGAGCAATTTCAATTAATTAATTAATTAATTAATATAATTTAATTTATCTTTCTAAAGCCAAAATTTTTTCTATTATAATAAAAGATTTAGAGGCTGGGATGTTAATCAAATTGATAAGTATGAGAAAATGTAGACGAATTGATAACTAACCTGAATAATACGATCTCCAGGTTGCATCTGTCCATCCTGTTCAGCTAGACCACCAGGAGTGAGTTTGGTCACATAGATTCCCTCTGGAAATCCATCTATCATCTGCCCTCCAGCAATTGTGAATCCAAGACCAACATTCTCCGATGGTTTCACCAGATTTACCTAACCAAATTTTACTCTTAGATATGACGTCTTTGTTTCTCAACTGGAATTGCATTAACGCAAGCACTTGATTATTAATAAGATCTCATTCATAAAATTTTGAGGTCTTATTATGACGATTTAGCAATGTTTTAGTGTGTTTTTATTAACATTAATTAGTGAAAATTGATGCTTGACGTTACCTCAAAATACACATCTTCAGTGGCAGTTTGATCATCAATACTTGAAGGTATAACAGCATTCGCTATTGGGGATGCAGATTCGATTACTGAAGAAACGGGTTCAGGGCCGGTATAGCGTCGAATTATCTGGGAAATAAATGCGGAAAAAGCAAAATAAAACAATGAAAATAAAACGAGATCAAATTGCTAAGATTTAAGATTATAAGACTTTCACTAAATCTCCTTTGTGTTGGCCCTGTGAATACAACTTTAAGAATTGGTTTGGGAAGTTAACATTGATAATATATCAAGGGATTTAAAACTTGAATTCTAGGAGAAAAAGATAAGTTGAATTAAGTTTGCGCTTGGGTTCAAAAACTCAGTGCATCAGGCCACGAAAGAGATTCTAAATCATCTAAAGCATTTTGCTTATTATATCCTCTGGCCTAATTTATTTAAACTGCAATTCGCCAACCCTAAACTGTATATCTATCAATTCAGTTTATTAGACCAATGTCAAGAGGGTAACAGAATGATTCTTTCACAAGAGCGGTTCCAGAAAATCTCCCCCTGTCCAAAATCAAGTGATGTAAAAGGTGACTTAGAAAACTTTTACGATTGAGGCTCAAAATGTGGAGAATTAACTTATCCACAATCATCAGAACGACTAGATATAATGAATGTTTGAATACTGACTTAAGCATCACTACTTTAGTAAACAACTGTGGACTGTGTTATTGCATCAACTAGGGGATTTATTTGAAAATCAACTTGTAACACAAGACGTACACTTTCTGCTGAAAATTTGGACATGTAATTTATTAAAATAATAACTCAGGCAGGACAAAGGCAATGACTTTCCAATTTCAACAAATTTCAAAAATATGAAAAAATAGAATAAGATCAATGATTAAGAAACTTCTGGAAAGCAAGCTCTTTGAACAACAGAAATAGGACATCCAACTTAAACCTAAGTTTGTGCAGAAATGCACCGGAAAGCTAAATTTTTAAGACTACATGTACAGAGTGCACTTTTACAAAAACAGAAAATGAAACTGTTAATGGTTGAAACTAACAATTTCTTGTAACAAAACAAATAAACGTAATATTAACCTGGGCCACATTCTATATATCCTCCTTCGGCTTCTATCACCCACTCAGTTCGAGTCTGAAAGCGACTAACTGCAAGCTTTCATCAAATCAAGTGGTCTTTATTGATGTCCTCCATTACTTGGGCTACTGCTCCCAGCAGGGGGAGGATTTGGTGTTGTGGAGATGCTTATTAACTTCCCTTTCAACCATGCCCCGACCGACACGTAATAATCCAAAGGATTAAGGTCTGGTGAATAGTTAGAAGGCGCCCATAAGTTTGGTGTGGTGTGACGTGACATGATGATGAAAACTGTCGACCATCCAATTTTGGCTTTTGAGAGTTTTATGGGATGGAGCCGAATCTTGTTGGAAGACATAGGGAGGTCTTCTTCCATTGACTACACTGTCTATCCAAGGCGGCTTAACAACAACGGTTTGAAGAGTTTCCACAT
>CAADRB010000031.1:904601-938060 GCA_900708905.1 Hymenolepis diminuta
AATTGAATTTTTCACCCTGGTGAAAGTTTTTGCATTAGAGAAAAATCAAAGACACTCTTGTTCTTCTGGGTGCTTCAGTTTGTGTAAGAGTCATTTTGCACGCATTAAACGATTTTCTTGAGTTGTTTTGTCCACATAAACTGACGACCTCGCCTAAGAACGTATGATTTGTATCCGAGGTCTCGATGAACAACATTCCTTGCATATTGTTGTTCCTTCAGACACTTGAAGGTNTTTGGCAAGGTGTCGTGCATTGACTTTCCAGGATTTTCGTCCATCACGTCATACACTCTTCTCACAAATTCAGGTGTTCTGAGTGAGTGAGTCAGGAGAGCGTTGACAATGCTGTTTTCATCCCCATTGTTTTCATTCACCTCCTTTTTAACCTTGCAAACGAAAGATCTGGCGACTTTTAGAAATCTCGCAATTTTCAAATTCCTGTGTTTTGCTTTTATAGACACTATTATAGCGTGTCCTCTCATTCCATTAGTTATAGGACTATCAGCAATAGGATCCTCTGATATAAAAAATGCATCAATTATTATCGGGTTAGTTTAAAATATAAAAATCCACAGAAACTATATACATATGTATACATATGTTACAAAGAACATCAGAATCAGATAATCAAATTTATCTCATATGGATCACATATAAATCGTCTTAATTTACAATGTTAGAGTGCTAATATCTTAAGCCTTTTTGCAGATAACAGATACTCTCAAATTCTCTCATGTCCAAAATGACAAAATTCCAAATCCACCTCCTAAATATGTACTTACATAACTAAGGCTTTTCTGAATAATGAAGAATGGATAATGTTTGTAATGCATTTGCTGTTTCACAGTCTCATCTAACCTTTTCACTCATTACATCCCTTGATGTGCAGTTAATACTAAAAATCTGTCAAAAGGATGTTCGTATAAAACATGGTAGAGGTGTTGGGAATGCCACTTACCATAGCCAGTGTATCACCAGATTCCCTCAGTATCCTCACAGCCTCCTGATTTGACACAGATGTTAGGTCAGTTCCATTCACCGATACTATCCGATCAAAGGGCCTAAAATGAAAGAAATTCACGGGTATTCCACAACACAAAAGAGAATTTTGTTCTACTTAAATGTATAAAAGTAGTAGTATATTTATAAATTAAGAAAACATATACTGTAAACGAGCATCGGCTTCCGCAATGCCACCTGGAGCAATGCGAGTAATAAATATACTTGGATCACCATCTTCTTGTGGAGCATCATAGCCGCCTGCAATACTGAAACCGAAGCTCTGATTTTGATTGGAAGGTCGAGATATTACAACCTCCACATATTCCCAATCACTTGTATCGCCAGGTGATAAAGAACCTATATTAAATAAACAGTTTAAACAATCATTGAATTTAGGGTTAACACTCTAATGGCTAATCAGTCAAAAAATATAAAAAATAAAAGCAAATAGCACGGATATATGCGTTTTCAAATTACCGTCATGAACAGGAAAGTTGGCAGTTGGAAATTTCCTGCTGCGATTGCCATTATTAAACTAAAATACCAAAAAAAGAAAAATTTTATAAGAGAATACATTATACAAGCATAAAATGGCTCATAATTGGAATTTAAATATACACAGTTATAACTTAAACAACTTACGTCATCTACAACTCCAGATGGCATTTGTGAATCCGAAGCATTTGAATCATTCTGCAAAGTTAGCATCTGCCTGTAGTATTCATTAATATCTATTTCAAGTCACAGAGATGCAAATTCAAATACCTATTAATGAATCAAACAGGTCACTTTCAAGAGCAGCGATAAGACGATTCATGGAGTTTTTTAATGATTTTTCGGCATCACCAGTAAGCTTATTATTTAGCCTTTTCAGCAGGGTCAAAGCTCGTTTGGCATCTTAAAAAATTAGGAAATAAATGATTTACCCTCCTTACTAAACGATACTTTGTTAGCATTTTGCATTTTTATAATTGAGTATCAATTAAATTATATTAAATAAATTTAAGTTTTACTGGAAAATTTATCTATTATTCGAAAAAATGAAAAACAGTAGTGTGGTTTTATTTTTAAATGCGCAGCTATTTATTTCCTGATCAATTTTAAGAGTTTAAACACTAAGGTCGAATAGCATATAAAATATTTATCCATTATTGTTATAGCTTATCAAGCTTTCCGCAAAACATATTTTTTTTAAGTAAAATGGAAATTTTTACTTACTGACATATTTTTTTATTGAATTATATTAGCAATAATATTAAAATGAATTGACAACGTTGCTTTCAAATAACTATTATGTAAAAATAATTCCTCCTTAACTAATCCTCAAACCAATGAAATAAAATGTTGACTACTTTATTAATTTTCACTGTATTTTTTAATTTATCTGAATAGTCAGACTTTAAATACATTCTTATCACATTTCACATGTACTGTTATATAAACGAAGATAATAATTTTCATCGTATTTTAATAATAGAGTTTAAAGAGTAAACTAGCGTTTCTGGTGGTATTTGGGAAGTAGATACCTTGTGTGCTTATTTTTTATAATTTTCAGAAACTTCTATTCTTAGAAGCTTCGAAATTACCCCGTCGCACTTAAATGAGAATTACGATTTCTTGCTGGACACTACAATGCGATACACAACTTATTGGTCTTAGAGAAAAAAACTTTAAACTAAAATTTACTTTCATATTCTTATATTAACTGTTTGTTTAGATTGATGGCAGTTTTAACAACTCATTAAATAAAATTTTATTTGACTTAAAGTTACTTATGGTAATTATAAATTACAATAACTTTTTCACATTATGATATCTAATAACTGCCTTTTTAAACTTTCATTGGAGCACTTAACCAATAATGATAGGTTTGATTCACTATCCCTAAAGCAGTTTTTATAAAATTAATTCCAATGAAATTTTGAGATTTCCATCGACTGCACATTAGCAAGTTATAACAGTCCCTTTTGGATTGATTTCGATTTATTTATAGGCGATGTTACTAACAGGTGACTGAGTATTTCATTACGAACCAATATGCAGATATTCAGAGTACTTAGCTTTTATTTCCCAGAAGAAATATAATGGATGATCGTATTTCTAAAAACTGTATGTATTTGAGGAATAACTCAATCAATAAAGTTATTTTAAAGTTAGTACACGATTGTGCAAATATTTATGCTAGATATACACGGGTTAGCTTTTCTCGTCAGCAGTCAAAAACGGACTGATATCTAACTTAACGTGAACGCTTGATTAGCCTAAATACAGCTTCCGTACGGAAGTATCAATCGATCAAGTAATGTTTGCGGTTCTTATACATATAACATGCTAGTGATTCGAGAAGTTCAATTGTTTTGACTTTTGCTGACCCAAGGAATTAATTCAATAGTCACTTAATATAGAGAGTAATAAAAGGCTTAGATTTGAAGAATAACATTGTAACGATATTGCTATAGCAGGCCGATGCCTATCAACATCTGGTGATTAGGAGTGGTTGACTAGAGATAAGATCTCCATTACAGTGTCCCAGGGCAGTCCCGCTGTGTGTTTGCGTTTTACCACTTAAACAGATGTCGATCATCACACCGAAACACCGACGACGAGACATGACTGACGTATACCAAAGAAATGTTTTGTATACAAACCCAATTTACTTAATAATAAATTGGGGTGGCTCGTCTGCCACGTCCGAACTGATCTGGCGTGACTTATGAGTGGCTTGACTTATTCCAAATATTCGATCTATGTGACCCCGGTAGACTTAACTTCATTAATGACATTGTTTAACATTGTCGTATTTTGAATTCTCTTTGTAAGGGTTTTACTAAAATTAGCACAGTACCTGTGAATAGAATTTAAAAAATCAATGAATTAAATGCCACAAAGAATGTGTTGAATATGGAATTACACTGGCATTGTCAGGATGAATGAATTGTCTGATAGACAATGAGGTGAATGTGTCACTAAAGTGACCAATAGAAAATAAGGGAAGGTAACTGCACACATAAATGGACAAACGCTTATTTAAACTAAAGTAAATGTCACTACAAACGTGTCATTATTTGAGATAATTTTATAATATAACCTGCTGCTAAAGATAAAAATTATATAATTTAACCAATTTCAGAACAGCTAAATACGTTTAAAATTGATTAGTTCGATGAAAAGTCAAGAGAGTAAAAGGTGGGGATTGTATAAAAATTGAGAACATAGTAAGGGTATCAGAAAGTCTCATTTAATTTGATTTCTAAATTCAGGTTATATTCAAATTTATTGATGTTTATCTGTTAGTTTAATTATGTCTGTTGATCTTCAGTCGTTTCAATATCGGATTTGCTTCTCACATCTGTTTCATTGATAGGTTCTCCATAATTCTTGTGACTTTTACTCCACTTTTTGACCTTCTTCCGCTGATTTTTAATTGAGTCACCTGAGTCACAGGTGATTTTTCGGCAGGGAAGTGGGTGACTTAATTCAATAGTTTCGATTTTGCTAATTAATCAAGACCCGGAAGATCCACATTGCTATAACGTAACCAATTATGAGTTCGGATAGTAATTTAGCAGGGCCAACAATCTAGAAAACTCGGTAATGTAGCAACTTGACACAGAAGCTAATAACCCACGGCAGATAAGAAGGCACGTTATGGTCAACACAAGTGTATTAACGAAATTCACTCTCAATCGGTATCGGCTTAAATGAATAAGATTCATTATCAAGTGTCTTTTATCGGTGGGGAAATAAAGAAAGAAAATAAATTTTTGTTCATAGAAGAAATATTGGGAGCGGGGAAAATAATTATCACTTCTTCTAACACACATCAATTTGATTTGCAATTTACTCATCATCATAACAAAACTGATATTCTAATTTAACTCTCAATTTCATGATGTCGCAAGAAGTGTTTTGGGGTGTAGAGGCTAAAACAAAGACTATCGACTAACAGCAGACAATCAAAGTGCCAATTATCCAGAAGACTGTATCACGAGTTAAGATTTATTGAACATAGCGATTAAAAGTCGAGTAAGACAGACAAGGTATGAGAGCAGGAGCAAACTAACAAATACTGTATACGGATATGTGAGAGCGTGATTATCAAGCTTCAACATCACAAGTTGCAGCGGCGATGATGTTTGTCTTTAATGTTCAGCAGTGGTTCTTCTAATCGTGATGGTTGGTCTTGACACTTCATTTCATTTCTTTCCAGTGGGTGCAAAGGCAATATGGTCTTAATAATAATACACCACGAAACACGCGTTTCAAGCCATAATTTTGGATTATGCTTTGGTAAGTTTTTTACATATCGAATAGTTGAAGGGGAAGCAATTCTATTTTTCAGAAAGGAATTTGCTATATCTCTTGCTTATGAGTATTGGTTACTATTAATTCAATTTGTTCAGTACTATTTTACCGTTATTATTAAAGAAATTAACTAATATTTCATCATTTACGGTTGATAAGTTTGATTAGACTGGGGATAATGAATCCAAAGAGCGATAGTTTATTACATACTTGGAGTTGTTATTAATTAAGGGTTTTAAATGTGCGTTCGTTAGTAGCACTTTTTTACCCATATTTACATAAGCAAAACGTAATAATTTACAATAAATAATTTCTTAAATACCTCGAAGCAAAAATTTCTTTTCAGTAGATATTACAAGCTCTGAAACTGTTGAAGACTATGGAAAGTACATTTTTAAGTTATCATTCAGCATATTCTTACAATAATTGTCAGTATATTATCATACATAAACCGGTTAATATGAATTTTGTCACAAAAATCCCTCACTGGTTTACTTGGGATAAATTATAACTATGTTTCCTAATTCAAATAATTTAAGATTTCCTCAATTTTTGTGATATTTCATGATTTAAATTCCTTTTTTAATAAAATAAGAACACAGATGTTTGTAATATTATACGGGAAAAACCGTATACACAGGAAAACAAGCCAATGAAATTTCTTATTGTTTGAATAGACTGTTATCTGTCAAAGAATAAATCTCAAATTTTGTAGTACATTAGGGCAAATTTATGCAAATATTATAAATGGAGTTAAATTAGGCTCCTTTGGGCCACACACAATCTTGCTTCTGATACTGCATATAACTCATTTAAAGTGTTACTTAGTCTTATCTTTCAACCCAATTAACTTTTTAGGAATGTAAAAAGTTAAATTTTTCCCCATAAAAGGTGAGAAATCGAACCTTGAGTCAAATTTAAGACAATGACAAGATATGGTATTTTACGTTACTTCTTAAATCCTAAAATTTGACTGTGCAAAATTAATTGCCTCAGAATATTATTTTTGAATATGTCAGTGCACTTTAAAAATCAGGATTTTATCTCAAAAAAGCGAAATTAGGAGACATACTTAAATATTTTATTTTCTAATATAATGGAATATTCTTAAACTTAGGAAGAATTGTTTTCTATCTGTAAGCAATAAAAACCATAATTTCAGTTTAATTAAAATGTGAAAATTAGCTGTATCAAATTATTTGGATCACCAGTAAAAGTAAATGATTTTTTCAAATATCCCGCGCTAATTTTCAAAATAAATGTCCGAATATTTGGGTTAATTTTATAAATATTCACTCAAACAGATTGCTGTAAAACTCCGTATTAATTCTTTAAACCTCTGAGTAAATCCATATTTGTCTATTCTTTATGCTTTAAACCATTTCATGTAATATAAATAAAACATAATATAATGCAAACTGTTATAGGCAACAGATGCCTATCAACATCTGGTAATTAGGAATGATCGACTGGAGATAAGACCTCCACTACAGTGTCCACAGGTAGTCCCGCTCTGTGTTTGCGTGTTACCACATAGATACTTAAACAAATGTCGATCATCACACCCAGACGCCGACGACGAGATATGACTAACGTATACCAAAGAAATGTTTTGCATACGATTTACAAATATGTAATCTATATAAATTTGTATAATTTACTTAATAATAAATTAGGGTGACTTGCCTGCCACTCCTGGACTGATCTGGCGACATGAGTGGCTTAACTTATTCTAAATATTCAATCGATGTGACCCCGGCAGACCTAACGTTGTTACACAGTTAACTATGTTATGACTACAAATTAATATCATTAGCCAGCATTTATATATTTAATAGCCATAAGAAAGTGGCAGATTTTTATTTGCAAATATAACTTAGTAACAAGATTTTGATGTAATTGGTCTTGTAGGAACTATTAACTCTCGACAACATTAACATTCACAGCACTTGACTTGGTGAGAGAGAAGATATCCTGTAGACGCTCTTGAGAGAAACTAGCATTCTGATGCCAACTTTATCGATTAGAATTAACCAGGACCATTGGTTTCACACACCTCCGATTTTGCACCCACAGGCTTTCATCTCGTGATCTCTGACCTAGCAGTCATGCGTAATGACCGTTGCGCCACCGGCACACCCTAAAAAAGTATCATTCAACGCTCGACTTGGGAAGGATGATAGAATCTATGAGTCCTCCTGGTGAGAGGATTATATCTTACCACCTCTCTTTATTAATCTCAATGAATAGGTGTAAGTGGCGTTTCTAGTTACTGGACCTATAGCTGGAGGCTAAATAGATGAATGTACTAATCATCGTCCAGTGTTGTGGGGTTTAAATGTTTATGTTGCTATCTTTCGTAAATTAATTTTGTGATATTTTACTGCCAATAAAATTTACGATATACCGCTGATTTTGATCAGTAAAATGCTAAGCAAAATTAAATAGACAGATTTTATGAAATATTTTATACAAAGTTTTGTCAAGTGGCCGTTAATAATAGTTGCAGATATATATTTTACTCCAAAGTAATACTTTTTACTTTAGAAAACAGCCAAAATTGTCATTAAATTTCACACATTCATTAGAAAGGTTCTTTAATGTGAAGTGACGGTCAAAATTTGACCATGAGTGACTAGACAAATGTTGGGGAATTTTAACCCCCAAATCAAAGTTTTGAATATGCTACTCGATCCTTTCGCTTGCCAAGAAAATTTAGTTAATGAAATACCAGACCTCATGGTACTGCAAGATATGATGTGATTATTATACGAAAAGTCACATCATTGAATTCCTTTATAACGTGAATGATCCCATCGTCTGCATCAAAATCATCTGTCTGCCATCATGTTACCGCTGCACGAAGTGAAACGAGGTCGGATTCTTGTGCCCTGTCGAGGAAATGAGCTGTAGCTAGGTAATGAAGTTAAGTCTACCGGGGTCACATAGATCGAATATTTGGAATAAGTCAAGCCACTCATAAGTCACGCCAGATCAGTTCGGACGTGGCAGACGAGCCACCCCAATTTATTATTAAGTAAATTGGGTTTGTATACAAAACATTTCTTTGGTATACGTCAGTCATGTCTCGTCGTCGGTGTTTCGGTGTGATGATCGACATCTGTTTAAGTGGTAAAACGCAAACACACAGCGGGACTGCCCTGGGACACTGTAATGGAGATCTTATCTCTAGTCAACCACTCCTAATCACCAGATGTTGATAGACATCTGCTTGCTATAGTATCTCCCATTGAAATATGAGGCATCTAACTTGGGGATTCGAGACGAACCCTTTGGTCAGTCATGATGTTGTCTAGTATCCGGTATTTGCTTTGTACACTTTAAGGTCTCTTAATTTGGAAAGCATGGAATTATTTTTGAGGCAAATATTACTTTCTTATACGTAGAACGCCTTCGTCGTAAGTTCGACCAGGAGACGAGAGAAATGCCACCGATGCCATGCCTGATAGTACATGGGGGAAAATATCTTGATCGTTTCTTTCGCGTCATTACACCATATCGGGGGATCGCCGGCTGCTGGAGAATTAGAGAACTGTAAGACATAGAACACAAAAAATTAATAACATCAAGACTATTCAGAAAATGATGTTTTTCGCAATTCAACAAATCAAACCCTCCCGGTTTAATTTGTTTGTGATCGCAAAATCAAATGTTCTTTCCGGTCTCCATGTTGTGGATATCACCGCCATGCCGCTCAGTGATTGTGGCAGCTGTCCATTAGTATTTTAAACCATGGTTGAGGGGATACACAAGTTCGCCTACGTTATGTTTTGATAGAAAGTCTTTTCACACGCTGTCCTCAAAACTTGACCTCTAAATCCTGCTGCCGGGGTGGATTGTCCTAACACGGCGACGGATCTCCTTAGCCGAATAATCGATCGGTCGGAGCAAAATTAGGCAAAAATGAAGATTCAGACTATGTATTTGGATCCGTGATGAGTGTTTCTGGAACATATTAAGTTAAAAAGAGTATGTTCAGGATAGAAATGATCTGCTAGTTGTCGGCGCGGATAGAATAACATAGTACTCTTTCAAGTGTGAATTTATCACCGTGGTGCATGCCACACATTTAGTGGGTTCGGAGTGGTAAGTTAGAGTCGATCCCTAGGAGAATCTGGTTTTAGTGATTGAATATGAATAGAAGGATAAGGGATTTTGACAACATGTAGACACTGGTTGCATCCTCTCACGAGATTCTCCGCATTCGTAGGTTCGAGAGTAAGTGTCTGCCAGGTTTCGTTTTCGTCTGGGAATTGAATGAGATTGGGCTCACTGATCCAATCTAGATCCAGTGGGTCAATATTTTGATTTGTGTCGTAGCACTCTTTGGAGATCGTTTTCTCCAGGAATGTAGCCTCGCATTGTATCGATACGTAGAGTTGCATAGCATTAGATATTGGAGCCAGTGTTAATCATAGCTCTACCTAGTCTGAGTTAAATGCTCTCTTGTTGTTCAGATTCCGTCTCGTTGAGCTTGACAGAAGCCCTCTTTGTAACCATTTTCGTTGCAGTTCTGACAGTGAAGTCTTCGATAGGGCAGTCTTGATGATATCGACGTTCTCCACAAAATCAGTATCTTTGGAGCGACTTACTATAACGAAACCAACTAAGGGTTCTGGTATTAATCTCGTAGAGCCAACAATCTAGAAAACTTGGTAATATAGCAATTTAACACAGAAGCTAATAATCCACGGCAAATCACAAGACACGTTATAGTCAACACGAATGTATTGACGAAACTCCCTCTCCATCAGTATCGGCTTAAACAAATAAGTATGGTTATCAAGTGTCTTTTACCAGTGGGGAAATAAAGAAGTAAATTACATTTTTATTCATAGAAGAAATATTGGGAGCGGGGAAAATAATTATCATTTCTTCTAACATGACCACTTCTATCATTCGTTGGATAATTTTCGAATGGGGAGTGGGTCCCTCCGGTCGATAGATAAATCATTTTCAGATCCTTTCAGGCTGAACGTTCGCGGTTCATGGTCCAGCTCCAGGTTCGAGTTCACGACGAGATCCCTTGACACTCAGTTTTTTTGACGGTCAAAAATTAAATTGCACTAATCCTAAGTAAGAATACTTTTATAATCTGGCTGGAATTTCCCTTGTAAAATCTAATGACCCTAAAGACGACAACAAATCGGAGACAGGAGAGTTGGGATGGACTAGTGAAAGTGAATTTGGGTATAAAGGCTACATAAAGTACACTTATAGTGATTGCTTTTGCCCCTTTGCGAGTTACACCGTGGCCGTTTAGGCTGAGCAGACATATGAGTCATCGTGAAATTTATAATAAAATCTTTGATTACTGAATTCGTAAGTAGATCATTGCTCCATCAGTTATCTTTAACACATTTACGTACGTGAATTTATTGCGATTTAAAAGATATGATCAATCAAGATATCAATAGTTTACTGTAATTTTTGATCTGCCTGAAATTAAAGAATCCATATAATGAGAGACTAAATAAAAGTTAATAATTATCGAAGATAATAAAATTCCAATCTCTAATAGTAACTTGCGCTTTTTTCTATAAAACAGAGTTTATCCAAAATTTTCATTTAACTTAATGTATATGAGCGCATAATTCTAAATGATGATAAATGCTGAAGGTTGAGTGAAATTTAAAATAAAGCCAACGTTCAAAGAGTCGCACATCATATATTCATTGCATTATGCTCTAATTTACCGCAGTTCATATTTAATGAAAAATTTTCCTGACTGTATGATTGCATTCGTACTATGAACATATTAAACGGTTGGGTAATTTATACATTCGGGGATATCATTGTAATAGATTTTTCTTCTAAATGTCAGGAGATCACCATGAAAATCCCAGTGAACCAAAAGCTCGCTAAAGTTCGTTTATTGTAAATAATATCAGTTTCATAATCTTTTCTTAAATTTTCATCGTGTCATACTTATTAAACTTTATTAATGATGAAAATGAACACAATTTTCAATATTTGATAGAAATTTGGAACCGGAATGATAGACTTGGCTTGTAAGAAGGGTTAGGCGTTGGTAGAAAAGTTGTTTGCAAGCACATGTATTTATTAGGACGTTGAGGAATAAGAACGGCTAGGGGAAAATGGAACATGCAAACCATTGTCACATGGGGCGAGGAAGAATTCATATCAGAGACTAATCGTTTACATATTCTATTAGTTGGTGTGCCCCATTGTCACTGATTCATCCCATTGTTGGTAACGAGCGATTCAATACTTTGAAATGGTCGGCGTGGTCTAGCTTAGCCTGATTTCGATTTACTTCTCAGGCTAGGAGATTGTATTTCACGGCCTCTCCATGAATGGACTTCTATCATCAAGACTACATAGATGGTGGGTTTTTACTAAGATAAAAAGCTAGAACAAAGTATATTTTTTACGTTTGCTCACATTTATTACATCAGGGGAATTAGGATATGATATTTTAGTACTATATTCACAAATTTAAGAAAGTATTATAAAACCGGATTTATTAATTTATAACATTACTTCATATTACTTCCGAGGAAAATCATAAAATAAAACATTGTATAAATTTTGCTCTAAGTGAGAAATAATAGAAAATAGAAAATTAAATACTTATCGTAGATCATAGCAAGTGTGTCAACTGCATAACACTATTGAGGTTGGCCAAAGGAATCTCTCGCGCGCTCTGGAAAGTGCGGCTACTATCGATCGCATACCGAGCAAACACGAGCGTAGGTGCAGAGACCTTCCAGCCAATTGGTGATCAATATTTTTTCAACATAGCGTTAGGTGTACTTAAAATTGCTAAGCATTTTCAGTATGACTCTCTCTTCATCATATCTCCAGTGTTCTCACTACTCTGCACGTAGTCTAGCCAATTTTGGGCAGAAATTTATACCAGAGGACTCTGTTGAAGGCTTATTCTACTTTTCAGCTAGTCGTACCTCAGTCAAGAGCTCATTTGCATAGCATCCCCTCAAATGTCTGCACAAATATGGTTGTTTTGAAAAGAATAATTTTGATTATATAAATCCCTTTTTATAAGACAAATTCAATTTAGGAATTCTGTTGTTGAATAAGGTAGAATGAGGCTTTTCCAATTGTTTAAACTTTCTTAAAATAAGTATGTATGGTTTTTATCATCGATGTCAATATGTACTTTTAAATCGAAATTAAATGTGGAATAAGATTAATTAATTTAAAATATACGATTGCACATCGAAATACTGCTTTTGATTTTTTGAAGTAAAATATCGCATCTTGATTTAATTTCAAATATATTCACGAAGTGTTTTGAAGCAAACACACATAATATAATAATTCATATTTCCGGCAACAAGATTAAAGAAAATTATTTCAATTTTAATTCTTATTTTCAATGCAGAGTAAATATATAATAAATAATGTTACTAATATTTGCCAATGTCATTTCTTTAACTACCAACGCAGGTATTTTTAACTGAAATTTGGAAAATTTGGAAAAAATGCGAGGTAGACGATTTAATTGGCTGATTATACCGTTTAGAAATAGGATAGTGGAACAGGTCCTTTTGAAGAGCAACTTTGAAAGATATGGAGAAAAGAAGTTGCAAAATGTTCCCATCCAAAACTGCACTCATTTTATATCCATTTCATAGATTGTGGGCTAATTGACTACATTTAAATATTTTAAAGAAATCAGTCAAATCATAGTGCAGGCGTACGACTATAAATTGAACAATTGATGCCACTCGATTACAATTTTAACCTCCGTCAAAATAAAGAAAATGGCGGAATAATAATTTATATGCATTTGCGAAAATCAAAGTCTAATGCCATAAAAATAAATTACAAATCGGACCTCCCAGTTTTATTTTTTAAGTACCATCTGTTGTACAGAATACAAGGATTTTCGTCAATTAAATCAAAAATTTTTGTTTTATGAAACAAATGCCAATATTATTTTTAAGTTTATTTTTGCACTCTGACCAGTTTGCACATTAAAACTTTATCTTAAGGTGAAGAAAACACAAAATAAAATATCGGTTGCATCTAGCGAAAATATTTACTGAACTTTCATAATTATATTTTCATCTTGATACTCCATTCCCCCTCTCCACCCCATTTTAAGCCACGTGTTGCTTGTAGAACTTCTTCGGGGTTTGCTTGAAGTCCGTCTGTTGATTCCGTACTCCTTCTTGGCGCTTCATAATTCTCCCAGCATATTCTAGTGACTGATACACCTTCCTCCTATTAGTATTTCCATTGGAGAACAACGGTCAGGTGTTCTATCGATGTTCCTCCCCTTATTTCGCAGGATCTATTCCTTCCACTTTCCTTGGTTCGAAACATTCACTTCGGATGCTAGGATGCGCCTTTGGTTCCAGAAGGAAGACCTCTAATCTCTGTCTCCCCGACAGCATTCATTTTCGATACTGGTTTCGATTCAGTGAATATCACAGGAACTAGTTTAGATTCTGCTTCCCTTTCTCTACTTATTCCTGCTCGTTTTTGTAATAGATTTGTGAGAATCCTTTTGCCGATTTTCACTCCGCTTCATATCTTTCTTCGAGCTGGCTATTGGTTCTGTTACCACAATGACCATTGGTTTAACTTTTTGAGTGACGTTCTTCAATGTGAATTCGAATTTCGCTCGGCACATTGTTTCCTTAATTCCAGTCTACCAAGTTGCAATGAACGATTCGCATGGACGAGATCGGGCAAATTATAAATTATCACGAAGCCAGAATTCAGTTAGTGGCTTACGGAGAGTGGAAACATTCTAAGACATAGTTGCAGTAGGAATTCAATTGGCATAACTATATTTGTCGTAATTTTGTTAATTTACGTGTTCATTAACAATATCTTTTAACGTGATCTTACTACCTGTTTCGAGCGATCTGAGGATTTGACAACATATATCAGCTTGATGAAATAATCGAAGAATATCCGAAAATAATAGACATTTGAAGTGATCCTTCGAAATGGCAGATATTAAGAATTTATTTTGTTTTCTTAATGTTTCTACATTAAAAATAATTTTTAATCATGAAATTGTTCATCCGAACTAATGAATAACCTGTACAGTACACAGGTTTTCGAAGCAGCTGGATATCTTTTTACAAAGTCTAACATCTCCAACTTCGTCTTCTCTTTCCTGTCTACCGCCATTTTTGTGGATATTTTGGGGACTGCAAGCTTAAATTACATTAAGTTTAAAGTAAAATTACATGTATTAAGCGATAATTTGAGAGATAATAAGATACACGATTGTTTGTTAAGGGGATTCTCCCCAAATATGCGATCCACAGAAGTTTGTAAAAACACTCAAGCTTATTTTAGGAACGTATTTTACAGTACTCTCCATGGAAATAGGGATAGATTCGTTTTGAAACTCGCATTATTGATAAGAAATTATAAAGAGCAGCTGCCCATTCTGGGCACTTGGTTTGCATCGATGGTCAAAGATCTCTGACCCCTAACTTCGCAGAAGGACACGCAGGTCATTGTAATAACGGTTATCTAAAGCACATTTATTTATTCGCATTTTACTGATGTTAAAAGGGAAGTAAATGAATTTTATCAGCAACTTACTATACTTATTTATCATCCTGAAATTAGAACTGGAAAATGGAAATTTTAATCAGAACTTAATAGATATTGAAGAAATTGAATTATAATTCAGAAGTCTTACTGTTTACTATTAATTTAATGAAAAATATTCACTTAAAATTTGTGTAAATTAGCTTGCTTAGACATCAAAATTTAACAAAAACTCATGTTTAACAAATTCATTTATTTGGTATTTAAAATCTTACATATGGATCACCGAAGTAACTTAGTGATCCCAAAAAACGATAGCTTAGATTACTAAAATCAATTCATTAAGTAATATACCAAATTATCTTTGCTTACTGGAAAATGATTATAAATTAATCGGCTAAATAGTTGCTAATAATAAATAAATTTTTGAAAAATTGGGCTAAATGCTATTTTGAAAAAACTTTCCACAAGACCAATTTGTACGTCCACAATCAAGAATATAGATAATTCCGCAAAGACTTCCTTAACAGCTTAAAGAAGTTAGAAAATTACAGATTTTTCGTGAACATATTTTTAATTACTTAGCATCATTTTAAAGCTTCTTTAATCTTTCATCGCATTTGTAAAATTATTTTTATAATTCATAGGTGTTTTGGATAAATCTCTTCCGATCTTCGTCTCAGTAGAAGCATTTTAAGGAGCTATTTTACAAAAATATCTTATGAAAATATTTTGAAGCTACATCACATATAAAATGCAAGCCTATTAAAATAATAATTGAACAATTATTAAAATTTTACTGTATACAATTATAAGATTCTAGTAAAATTAGTTAAAACAACATGTTAGTATGAATGAAATATATTAAATAAATCAATAGAGAAAAGCCGTTTTTTTATTATAATTACAATTTATTTACGGGCAATATATTTAAAACAAACAGTTTTAATATATATTTGTCATTAATTTAATCTCCGGCATTTCGATGCAATATTTATTTAATTTTTTATTTAAGCATTTCAAATTCTAAATTCATTTTCATACAAATATTCATATGTGGTGGTAATTTAAAATTGCTCTTTAATTATTAGCTAAATTAATAGTTCACCGTTAATTGCTAATCACCATTTAAGAAAATTTTCCTAAAATTGAGGTTTTTAAATAATAAACTTTCAAGTGAATAAGAAGACACCTTTTTAAGGATAAAATCCTTCAAACAGTCGAACAATTTTATGATAAAGCTTAAACACGATTGTGTGAATACAAAAAAAATAGCTGAGTGGAAACCCCATTAGCATCCATATTGCCCGATGGTACATCAGTTCAAAGATAGCTGACGCCGGTAGAAGAGGAAATCTCGTAAGGATATTTCATCTGCAAGACCAAACATAATTCCACCAAAAAATGTAAAGAATTCAAACGCGGACAATGCAAAATTATTGAGCATATTTACCGTCTGCTATTTTATGTAAGAAATTAATTTATAGGTCTTGTTAATTTGTATTTATCAATTTTCTATATAATTGCTATATCAAAGATAATAATATTTTCCCTAAAAATGATCAATATATGTAAGTTTCTTTATTTTCCAGTTTTTAAGTCCCCCTTATTTGAACGAATTTGTTTACATTACGGGTGTAAATGTCACAGAATAAAAAGCGACCTATCGTTCCGAAAGTAGATACCGTGGTCATATTATGCTGTCGGGATGTATTTATAACAAGGCAATTTCTTACGATATCCTACGAAGGAGAGCCGATTATAACAATCATGTATGTATAATGAAGGATACGTTGGAGAGGATAGAAAAGGTGTTGTGAGGAAAGACCAGCAGTTAAGGAGTTCCGGAATCCTGTATTCGTTACTTGGAGTACTAAGCATGTTCTTGTCCATGATATCAGTCGATGGTCGGTTTTCCCACTTAAGTTCTTATTTTTTCAAATGTTTTGTTTGTTTGTCTTCGAGAATAGACTTTGTGCAAATGCATAATTAAATAATAATTAGAAGGTAGAAGAATAAAGGGCCTGAGAAAAATGAGACCATTTTGTTGTAGAAATTTCGAATCAGACAAAAAAACGCGACGTCGCTGTATAAAAATCGAATAAATCGCAATTGATTGAGGTTCAAAATCTTCATTTATAGCTAATTAAATTCTATTTTCAAATTTTGAATGTTATTTCTCTTTATCTTCACTTATTATTTTTTCAAACCACTAATAAGTTTTTTAAAAGCATTTTTTGGACCGTTATTCAAGGCATTAAAAACACTGATAAAATTATTCATATCGGATGCAAATTACCGACACAAAAGCAGTCTTTTTCAAGAAAAACTATTAAAACAGTTTTCAATACATAATAGATTGATAAAAATAACATATAGACTTGACTATATCGAATTCAAATATATTCATCAAAGTTGTAACTTTCATTACTTGAGGAAATGGAAAACGGTTTGACAGGTTTATAGTCTTGGAAATACATAAACAGGGGAAACGATTGAATGGTTCAATAATGGTGAAGATTGAGAGCAAAGAATAAATAAGGATAAATTAATCTAATATCTTAAGATCCCAATTCTAATATCTAAGTAAATGATGTTAATTTCTGATATTTTCAAATTTATGCATCGACAAAAATAAAGTACTTGAAATCCAATAATTCTGAATCAAAAAGGGTTTGTGTGGACACAAATAAAAATTTTATCAGGAGAGCAAATAGTAGTATCTATCTGCTGACAAGAGAGATCTTTGTGAGTTTTCCTCTTCTACATTGACTTCCTCTGCTTAACTTTCTGAAGGAGTGGTGGATATCAAAGAATAAATTGTTTTACGTCTATACCGTGTAAAGCAATGGCAATCAGGTAATTGAAAGCAATTTTAGGCACGGCGTATCTCCTCAACTTATTACAGTTATCTTTCAACTAAAAAGGTTGAAAATTTAGAAAATATGCAACCAGTCTATAAAATGATGAAGACAATGTTTATAATCGAAAAATAATCATCTTCTTCTTTATATTTTTACAACAATGTGATTACTTTAATTACATTGCGCCCCTTATGTTCAATTTTTAGATATATTTCACTTAAATTTTAAGATTTTTGAACAAATTTATCCAACTCAATAAAATTTAAATCTGATATAATTTATATTCTCCACATTTATTCGACTTAACTTTCATTTAATTGGTTATGTCTACTTGAAACTTTAGCCGTTTAAATTATCATACTCCGAATTGATAATATTTGAACAGATTAAAAATGGAGAGAAATGCCAAAATTATAACCACTTATTATGGCTCAAATTATTTTATTATAAATAAGTTAATTTTTCTTATTCCGCAACTTGACCTGTTGGTACTTAATACGTGAGTTTAAAGGCAGGTATTAACATACCGTTGGTCCTGTATTGTGAGAATTTTAAATAAATTACAGTGTATTAAATGTACTATGTATTGGGTACCGAGTAGTTAGCGAAGAAACTATTTACTAGTTATAAGCGAACACATCTAGGAAGGAGTTTTCCAAAAGCGCATTTTGTTTTTAAAGCAGCGTCATAGAGCCTTCCAGGGGAGAGAATCGAATTTTACCACCCTCAATATTAGCCAAACTTAACCAGAGTGATTGGTACATTCCGTTTACTGGCTGCGAACTAACTGAAATTGAAGTCGTAGCCTCCGACTGCTCGGTGACCAATGCGTCCCCAACTATTAAATTTAGGACTCACAAAAAATTCACTTTAAAATACTCGGTAAAGTTTATAGACGTGTTCGTAATATACTATTTAACATAGAGATGTCCTATAAATCAGGGTCCTCGCTTTAACAGATGGTTCTCTAATTCCGGCAACATGATGTCCTTTAATTGAGGAAATCGAAGTCTCCTGTAAAAACAGATTTTCGACCGTTATGGCCAATTCGATGAAAAATATCGGAATTTTAACGATGCACTAGAAGTGGTCTTCGTCAATAATCCATTCGTAGTTATTACAAAATTCGAACATTTATTTTTAAATAGTTGCGGATGAGATAAAGTCGATCAACGGGATTAGTACTGTCCGGACTGGCCATCAAAAGTTCCTGAGGTCATTGGCGAAAAATGGCTTCACCTCACGGAGGTCATAAAGTTTTCATTAGCAAAAGTACAATATCTTATAAAGGCTTTTCCTTAACTTCGCAGGATTAACCTGATGGTTTCAGGAATTAAATTTAGTTTACTGATGAACGCACATGCAAACTGATATCCTAAAAATATCTTTTTATATCACAAGGAATAAAAAACCTTAATCCCATTCAACGAACCTCCCAATCATTTCCGCTTCTCCGAATCATGCTATGAATACTGGCTTTAGTAAACTACGCATACAAATGTAAAATAATGCAATACCTCCTTTGGTGTTTGAGAGAGAAACTGAAATATTTTTCCAATCTACCCCTCCGACATTTGCCACTTAATATACTGCAGCATTTGAAATGCCTTTGAGAGAAGTAAGGAAAGGAAAAAGATTATAATCAGCTATGGTTCTGACTACACAAAAAAAGCGGTTAGCTGAACCATAACTTCTATCCATTCATATTCCAAAATGATTGGGGATCATATCTTATTTCCTCTTCTTAATCAGGCCATGAATGAACTTTATCAAGATTGCCATACTGCGAATGCCAAATAACATCGTTACCTTTATCTGATGAATTTATAAACCACAAGTAATAGAGTTATCCAATGATGACCGTGGAATACAGCTCTGAAATGTGCACTTCATAACTTCATTCCTACTGTAATTAGTTATTGAGGATTAACTTTTTTAACTCTGCATATATTTTTGGAAATCTTCTAAAGAGAAATTTAAACTATGTCAGGAGTGTCCAAATAATGAAATTTTGATGTTAAATTGCAGGATCAAATTCACTTACCATGTCCAATTCATATATTCAATAAGATCTCCAAGTAAATGGACTTATCATTATCGTATTCATTAGAATTAGAAGTACTTATTGATGTTCATCTAGATATATATCTACTACTATTCGTTAACTATATTTAACATGCATGTACTTGTTAAAATGCGTCCGATAACTGGAGGCAAAATTTGACCTCCCGCTATCAGAAATACAGCTTCTGGTAGTGGGTAATTCTTGTTTGATATTTTTATATAAATAATGTAAAAATTATTCTTAAATTTAGAAGTGGTTTGTCTGGTTTAATCTTTTACTTGATGATGGTTATAATAACGGGTCAATATTAGACAAAGAATGCTTACGATTAAAACCCTAATACCAAGATTTAGTTGTAATTAAATATTTAAGCAAATTGATCGTAAAAACCTGTTAAGCGCATACATTAGCCCTGAAATATTTTTGGACGTAAAGGTCAAACCCTGAGGTTCAGCTGAACTTTCTCGTCATTTCGCAAAAGTGCACGATGAGAGTCGCACGTTTAGGCTTAGCCGTCCTTTCTCTCTGTGCTCTCGTATTTTCCGTTATTTCTGAAGATATTTTTGTGGTTAAAACAGACCTCATCGGTCAAGATCGCGTGAAGCTCACCTGGGAGGATATTCCAGATAAGGATGGAAATAGTCCTGCGAGATATCGAGTTCTCTGCACTGCTCCTGATTCTCCCGCCGTTGAGGCAGTTGCGCATGAGAAGATGGTTGAGTTGAACACATTCAAGGAAGGTCTGACTTATACTTGTGAGGTACATCCAATTTTCGCTGACTTGGTTGAAGGAATGGAAGTGATTTCTGCAAATCCAGGAACTTCAGCTCCATTTACGATTGCTTTTCAACCTGGTAATCCCGCTTCTAAAGAACCTTCTGGTAAGTTCATTCAGACCATACTTTACACATTGAACGTTTTTATTCTCTACGCCAGTTACTTCAATTGCGATCACTCAAAGAAAGTGTGCAAATTTCATCTAATAGCTGATTTAAATTTTAGGACTGCTAAGAATTCACAGTAAAATTCACTTATGTCAGATCAGAAGCAAACTTTCGTCAAATTTTTCATTCGTAAATGAAGTGTTATTTTCTTCACTTAAGAGTGGTTTGCTTTTAAATATAACTAAATGTATTTAATTTGTTGGATAAAATGAATAACCTTTATCCAAGAAAACAAAAACTCATTGTTAATTATTCAGAAAATTTGCATATTTGTTAAGATATATTAAATTACATGGTCGTTGCCTTCCAGAATTTTGAGTAAGTTGTTGTGTTACTGCTGAATTCGAAGGATTTGTGACTATTTTGGAAGCTACTAAAATTATAAGTTCTGGCACATTACTGACCATCTCTAATGGTTTTTACAATGTCGAACGCAAAAAGTCATTGTTTTCTCGAGAAACGGTAGATTATTTAACATTTTGCAGACTGTCTGAGAACTTGTTGGAAGAAATAGAGGTCATTTATGCAAAAATCGAGGTTAAATATTTTAGTAATGTTTCTACCACTTCTATTGCCATTGTTTCCCTAATGCTTCTAAAATTGTTTCTGCGTCCGGTTATATCATTATCTCCGATGGTGATTACTGCTTCAACTTCTGTTGAGGTAGCTAATGATGACATAAAATTGCCCTCATTAGTTAAAGGTAGTGCAAAAGTAATGAATCTTACATACACTATGGAATTTTCCATTGCCTAAAGTCGTACTAGTACGACTTGCCTCTGACCCAACCATGTCCAAGTCCAAGCTTGATCACTAGACACATCGAATATGATGGCTACAGGGATATATTGGAGCTCTTATGCTCTTGCCTCCTCCAGAACGCAGGAATCATCCACCATCATCAAGCCCTCAAAATGTTGTGGTCAATGTAACCACATTTGATTTGCTGTTCTAAGCGATTGACACAAGTAGATGATAAGGGCAGAGAAATTGAAGAAATCGGTCTTGCTAAACCAGTATCTCTCGAAAACAGAACAACATCAAAAGTGGTTGCACAAAATGCAGGCAAGATTGCTCTTTCTCATCATCAGAATCTTATAAGCTCTCCAGTTAATGTTCCGTGGTCTCACATTGCTCTCAGTCTGGCTAAATTTATCCACGGAACTTCTTATCTAATCCTGGCGGATACACATTTAAAGTGCTTATAGGTCATATTCTTTAGATCTGTCATAATCGATATCATTATCAACAGCCTCCGCCAGGTATTCGCCACTCATGGCACATCAAAAGCAATTGTATTCAGAAATATTAACCTGTCCTCTTCTGCTCGATTTGATGACGTTTGCTGTTGTCTTATTGTCTCCCACTTTCACTCTCCACCTAATTTCAATGGTTTGAAAGAACAAATTGTTGACGATGTGGAAAGGCAACTTCTCTTGTTACTGGAGGGGATAGTGGAAGAGATTCTTACCTGTTCACAGTTTAGGTACCGGACAATGCCTCATGTTGGTGTCCAAATCAGAGTGCACCATCGCAAACATCTCCGTTCTCAGTACGCAGTTTTAACTTCCGAACCAAAAACGGACGCAAAGAAGATTTATCAGGGACCATGCTACCTCCGCCGTGGAATTCCGAAACTCCGGAGACCCAGCGCAATCATCGACCACACCGTTACTCCGAACGCTTCAGAAGACCTCGGAAAAGCTTCAACTTGAAACCAATTTCCTAATTTATTGATCGGCGACTTTCGCTTGGGGGTGTTGGATAAAAATACATTATTTTATCCTAGAAAATTAAAATAAAAATTTTTCTTGATTATAAAATATGCATATTTGTTCAAATATGCTAAATTATACGGTCGTTACTTTGCAGAATTTTGAGTAAGTTGCTGAAGTTTTGTTAAATCTGTGTTATTACTAAAATCGGGGGATTTGTGGCTATTTTGGAGGGTAATTATGTTGTAATAAATTTGTACCTGAATGTCAATTTCGTAATTAAATTTTACTCAGTATTTGCTTAATTTCTTGTTCATATCGCCTATAAACTGTGAATGTTGCGCGGTCCATCATCATTACTTCAAAATAACACGCGAGCATATTCCAGTTGTTGCGGAAATGATACAACAATGTACTGTTTTAAATTTTTTAAGGGATTTATTTTTGGACTTGGTATTATCTCTTAAAGTGACAGATTAAGGTTTTTACTTCGGCCCGGTGTAAACGAGAAAACTGATTTCAAATTTGTTGTTCGAAGATAAACCGTTTAAAAGCTGATTCACAAGTGATTGAATATTATGTTGGTACTTCAGCTAACCTGCTTTTTCTAGAGGTATCCTCCAATATTTAGAGAATATCTTGATATGAGATTGGTTGTAATGTGTTTATGTCATTCGAAATCTTCCGAAGTTTTCTCTGTCTCACTTCAAAACTATCTTTCCAATTTTTCAGTTGGCTATCATTTTTAATTCGGAACTATTCCTCATAGCCTATATAGGTCGTGCGCACGCTGGTTCACAGGTCTGTTCAGTTTCGCGCACCTACTGACAACCCAATTGCCATCAAACAACTCTATGCTTTACTTAGCCTTTACAATACCATCTTCACAAACCTTATTCAGACACTTAACCTTCTTGCCTCTCTCTAGTTTCCTCTCACTCTCCGCCATCGTCTAATGCATCGCCGTCAATCTCAACTCCCCATCTTCTGATTTGTGAAAGATTGTTGCCTCTCGTTAGCATTTATGATCGTTAGATGTTAAAAAATATACCTCAGACAGATAACAAAGTTGCTTTACTGGAGTTAGTGTTACTTTAACTGCTAAACGCATAATTTTGGGTTTAACAGAAATGCTGATTCCATTAATATCTCTGACCCCGAAAACCTATTCTTATCTATATGGTGATGGTTAATCGGTAACACATTTTGGCTAATATCTTCGAAATGTGGCGAATGCTTGTTTCGGTGAATATATTAAACTATTAAATGTATAAAAAACAGGAGCACACCAAAAAGTTTCCAAAATAATTCGGTGAAATTTTCACATTGTACTTTTAAGGGATGAACCTTTGCACATAAAGACCTGTCAACTACTATCAGGTCAGGTTGTCACGCAGGTCATCTGAAGTATTTAAAACAGGCAGGTACTTTAAAGCCCTTTAGGAGCAGCATCTTAAAAGCCATTAAGAAAACTTAAAAAAGACATTCTGGCGGCTTGTTTAGTGGCACAGCCATAACCACCTAGCTTCACGCAGTATTCGGCTCTTCACAATCCTTTCGCCAAATTTTGTACTTGATTTATAGAAGTTAAATTTAAATCACTTCAGCCCTTCGGAGACGTTTGACCTTTTATGAGTATCTAGATAATCTTTACCATTTAATTAGTCGCTAAGATTGTTTGTTTTTCGTAATGAAGGGATTTGGGTTTAAGAAAATGAGGACAATTCATTGTGCATCTTCTGTGAACAATCAACCCAATACAATTACTTTTATAGGTGCATATATTTACCCAGAATAACCTGAAAATATGATAATATAAAGTCAGGTTACTCCAGCTATAATAAACACGACAGTCGGTGAATAAACTTATAAATAAGGTGTGGATGGAGGAAATTTTCTTGGATATTAATCAATCTACTTCTGTGGTCTGTATCCCAAAAAATAATGAATCTAGAGAGATAATGAGGGAAGTTTTATTCGATAAGAATTCATCTCATCCAAACTTATACTTAATAATGCTTCATCACTTAAGGAAATGCTCATAAGGCAAAATCTAACGATACTGAAAATTCTGATGTTTATTTTGATTAGATGAGGAAGAAATTATGCCTCCAACTGTAACTGCTCCAGTTGAAGACCAAGTTACAGGGGCTCCATTAACAACAAAGCAACCGGAAGAGACAGTCATTCCACAAGTGACTGCCGCCCCTAGTGTTCATGTAGAAGCCATTGATGCAGTGAGTGCCAAAGTAGAATGGACTGCCGTGGAAGACAACAGCCTTCCCGCCTCGAGGTACAGAGTAATCTGCAATACGAGTGACTCTAGCAGAGCAACAATCCAAATTGCGTCGACAATTGAAAACTCTGTAGTGATAGATACATTTGAACCGGCTGTGGAGTACACCTGTTCAGTGTACGCTATTTGGGATGATCTCGTGCCGGGAGTTGAAGTTGTGTCCTTAGCACCTGGAGTTTCTGGTGTATTCCAAATCCCGAACAGAGGTTAGTCATTGTCTGATAATTAGTGATGCTTATCAAGACATGGCACATAGCAAGTATTCAAAAGTGTTTTACCATGTTATCAAGCATTTGTTCATTTCCTTCTTCTAAGCATTTAAATAGTCTATGTCAATTTCACCCGACTGCGTTTCTCTAAATCTCTTTTATTTCACATTGCTTTTCCATATCTGATTGTTATATTTTTTACAATTTTAGCGGGACGTCTTCTGGTTTGGACAACGTCCTTTGTGACCATTTTGACAATGCATTTTTGTCAAACTCCAATATTCTATTAGTTAACTGAAAATCCTCACATTTATAGAATATCCACCGATATGATTATATTATCCCTCGATAATTAATAATTTAATGAGTTTGAAAATTTTGCATTTTTGGCCCCAAAACCTAAATATGGGATGAACTGCTTATTCTGCGTATATTTAGGGTGAGACCCTTTTCTGTTGTCATGACTATGAGAATCTTATTCACGTCATTACGAGGCAAAACCGAGGAGCTATTAATTTGTTGCAGAGGCTAATGCAAACTAACAAATTCAATTTCAGCATTGTTAATTTTAAGGTGTAAGAAATGGAAAATCTCATCGGAATCGAACACTTTTACATTGATTAAAAGCTTACTCGTTATAGTTAGGCAAATAATAGAATAATTGGGATTATATATGGTAGGAAAGCGAAACAATACTGTGAACTGGCAGAGTAATATAAATTTCACGTCATCGACACGTCACTCATAACATTATAAAGTCGGCCCTCGTTTGCCATATTCTACAATATCGAATTATGAAGGTCAGTGATTGGTTCAGTCTTCTACAGCCAACTACAACTCCACCAAACCCAGTTCTAAATAGATTATTAATTCCATCTACAAATATCTAGTTACCGTCTTTGCGAATCTTATTCTAAGCCCTTCAAGGAGTCAAACTGCAATAAATTTTCAGTAACTCTTTAGCAGTTATTATTATAACGACGGCAATATTAGTCAAATGTACGTCTGCGCAGGAGCAAACTTTTCATATTATGAAGCATAATAGCATTCATCGGGTGTATAATCATCCGGAAATGGCCAAGCAGGAGCTTTTAGAGATACATCCATGGTTAAGGGAGCTGGGAGTTACATGAAATAAGTGATTCTCCGAGGGATAGATAGTCGGGGTCATGACACCAAACAAACCATTGGAAATGTTAGTGATTAACCATAAAAGCTCTCATCTATGTTCTTTAATTCGAATTTAGTAATGAGCTGCAAGAATACCACCCGAATTTCATGGACATTCTCTTCTCTCCGTTTATAAAATATCTGTTTTTATACATTCTAAATAGATTCAACAGTTGGTTTTCTAACTGAAAAATTAACTAGGTTCCTCATGGACGAATTAAATATGGCAGAAACCGCTGCATTTTGATGTGAATAAATCAACCATGCATTTCTTTGATCGGTTTTAAACAAAGTAGATAAAATACCAACCATTATCATATATAGCAGAAATTGGTAACGATAACATTATAAAGTTCGAGTGTCTCTAGCCCTGAATTGTTACAAAGTTGAGCCCAATATTTTCGATGTACCTTAGCTATGTTCACCCTTCGTACGCAAAATTATCGATTACTGAGTTTCTACGCTCATAATCAGACGGTAAATCTCGCCAATGCTGCAAATATTCGCTTACCAGACAACCAATCACACTGTAATATTATCTTAATGAAAGTTCCGTCATATGAGTTGTGGGCCTTCTCCAGTCTTCCTCCTCAGCCTGAGTAAAAGTTGTTATAGTATATGTCAGTGGACAGGTTAGATTATATAAGCGACTATGCACCGTTATATCAGTGACGACCCAACTTTACGAAGATGAAAAGTTTAATGAAATGTTTCCATTCATGCCGTTAATGTGTGAGAAAGAAGGCCGCACAAATAATTATTCATTTATCTATTCTCTTAGCATAATATAGAGAAAAATAGCTTGCATTCAAAGTTAGCAACAAAGTAGGTATAAGGCAAGTTTCAAATTGACGAGAAAGAAAAGAGGAAAATGTGGGAAGAAACGGGGGAAAATAGATGGTTCTGTACATGACGTCAGTGATGCTCTACTCTCTGATACTCCTACTCTGATACTGAATCATTCGGAGTTTTGCTAGCGGTGCCATTGTTATTATTCGTCCTTTTCGGCAGCTCAACCATCGGAATCTCCTGACCATCATCAACTTTCTTACCTACAAAGGAAAGGGGAAATATTAACAAGGTTCCGTTCATTATGAGATGCATACGTGAATAGCTTTATTCTAATTCTGGAGCAGTTAAGAGCAAAAAGAGCTGTGCATAGGCATGTGATACGGCGGCCGATTTATCAGATGAAATGGGTTCGAGACCTAACGGTGTGTAGGCAGTGAATTATGTAGTAGGCCATGTAGGTTAAAGCTAGTCAGATCGATAGCTCAATGATGATATATCAAATAAAGCTAATTGCTAAGTGTCAATAGATGGCTTATGACATGGTGTGAGCGACTCTTGTGCGATGTTAGAAATTAAGAGAGTAAAACTGGTTGTAATTATGGGTGAAGATACATTCAAGGGAGCTCACTCTTTGAAGTGGTACGGAGCATATATAAAAATGAACGATGTCGAGGACGTAACAATCTTCCTGAAATTATTAAATATGAAGAAGACATGAACATCTTTACTGAAATTCACTGATACTCAATCCAGCCATGCAACTTCTAATTCAAAAGTTAGAGCCAGAACACATCAGTATTAATAATGTTTAGTTTGCTAAGCCAGATACAGATGAAGGCTCAGATGATCATAAAAAAGATCAAAAATCTAAAAGAGTTTAAGAGTCATTGGAGTATGATCAAGCAGAAATCAGGTTGACTAATAAAGTCTAAATATTGCTAAGCCAGGAATAGGAAAAAAGCAGGAATAAATCATAGGAGTGGCTATCCCCTATATCTCTCGAACTAAATTCTAAATTTAAGAAATTCTGAATAGGTGCCTCAAGGTGAACCTGCCTAGCTTGCAAGAAGTGGTGAAACAACTTGAAGCTGTAGTGTTCAACTGTTCAAAAAATAAGTTAAGTGAAGTTATCTGCTGGCCACGCCTTTTGCAGGAGTAATAAGCATAAGAAAAAGGATTGACCTATGTGATGCTCATTGCTGCGAAGAATAAAATAACTGGAAAATAATAGATAAGAATAAGATGGAACACTAAAAGAACAGCCTCAAAACACTAAAAATTGAACAAGGAGGAAAAAAATGGATGAGTGATGTTCTAATCCAGCAATTCTCTGTGAAGACCCATTAAGGGAAACGTTGACCTTAAGGTATCCTGGAGCTGCTCTAATGAGAAATCCGCATTTAGTCAATTCCGAATTAATCGTTGCAGGTGGATATCCATATCACATGTACACCGATTAGCGCCAATATTTTGATCTCTACTTTGATAGGGATGCTCTTTGACTACTTTGACATTGCATAGGTTAACAAATACACAACATTTATCACCGCATGTTGTTTTAATTAAATAGAAATCTAATTTCCACACTAAATCTCATGAAGTTACCCATACATACTTTAAGTCTGACTTATCAATCCAACCAAAAGCCTTGAGAACGTGAAAAATTCAATTAAGATATCTGGAGACATGGGAAAGAAAATTTAAAACTAGTGAATGGGAAATAAATAGATGTTATTAGTGTAATTAGCAAAGACGCAATAGATGATCAGTTATATTCCTTTTTTCAGACAATCAAACAGTGATACACGAGTCACAAGGCGCAGTCAATTACACTTTAGCCACTTAGGTTTCCATTAGCAATTAACGACTATTAGTCTAAAGTCTAAGAAGTGTAAATACAATCTACGCCACTACCTATCCACTCTGCCTTCACGATTGATTTCTTCCCTCTAATAAAGACTGTATTAAATAAAAAAAAACATGCTAAATAAGTCGAAACTTACCCGACGACGTAGACGGATTAGCAGACGACGCAAGATTTATTGATAGAGGTGTTTGAGCCAATCCAGCTTTCTGCAAGAGAGTTGCCGGTGCAGATTCAATGGTTTTAAGGGGTTGAATGGTAGCAGACGGTAGCGATGAAATTCGCAGGCGTGAGACATCATCATTCATGAGCGCCTGTGTGGATAATCGAGGTTTATCTATTACGTTGAGGAGTCTGTCAACAGATGAATCATGAATATATCGTTCCCACTTAAAAATAATAAGTAGCAAATGAAACTAACAATCTGAGTTTTTCCTGTTTGGCAGCTCGAATTCTCTCTAGGTGTTGAGTAACTAATGTATGGATGGTTGAGCACTGCAGGGAATTAAAGAAACGCAGTTTGGTATCAAATCGATGAAATACATTTGGTAGAAGGTCACTTGAGGTGACTCCTGCCTCTGTCATGAGACGGCGCACTGTAATACAAGCCCGATCGCCAGGTTTGTACACCACGACACTAAGCACTCTGCCATCGGTTGGGTCACTTTGCAATTCAGAATCCTATAGAAAAACACACAAGTGATTCTGTAACTGCTTATAAAACATAAATGAAAAATATAGATGGTAATTAACCTGAAGGAAGCCAGCAAACGTTACAACACCCCAACCAATCCTCCGTGGACTTGGTTCAAGCAAAATAATCTGAATATCGCTGATTATAAGATATCGCTTTTCAGTTCGTCTGAAAGGAAAAAGGAAAATTAGAATTTTAAATTTTGAAGGGAACAACACAGAAGAAAAGACAAATGGAAACACATACCCGCTTCGATGAACAACCTCACAACTGAAGATTTGATGTTCATCTAAAATCAGCAAATAGAGCTACTATTATTACCCATGACAGAAATAAGACACACTTTGATTAAAAACAGATTAAATAAATTATTAGATACGTAAATTAGAGAGAATCAGAGAAATCCATTACTTGTAGTTAGATTTTGTTAGCTTTACTAACGTTTCCTACTTCAACATCTCTAGAACACTCAAATCAATTATGGTAAGCGTGATATCCAGGGTCCGGGTGTTGGATCATTTGATGAACTCCCCTTGGAACGCGGCAACTTAAGTAAATTTGATTTGTCCTAACTATTTCGTTATCCAACTTAATCATTTGTAATAGGTTCAATGTACCACTATAAAAGTGCTCCCCGTGGGTCTTTAAATCTCCCGTAAGTCGTTACTAATACGAAACAGTAAGAGGCAACAACATACATTTGCACAGAGGGAAGGAACACTGGAATCTTTATGATGAAAAAATAACATTCTATTAATCCCCTTGTTTTTCAGAATTAATAGCGTGGTTACACATCCACATCACTGGAATCCATCGACGAGCATTGATTAGACATACACTTTGACTGGTGTGCCACTAATTCCATTACAGTTTAGAACAACTATTTCATCGCTGACGGCCGCCTGTGACCTTTAGCAGTAGTAGTGTGAATTCGTGATTATTTTCTTGTCTAACCCATCAAATCAACATTTTTGACAGTTACCCAGTTCCAGGTTGTTACATCCTATTCGGCAATTGTGTTACAAGGTATCCCAGAAGGCTTCTTTTCTGCTCATTGATTGCGTTATCTAACGGCGTTTGGAATGGCTTGCAATATTTTTTCCTATGGGGAGTAGATAACCACTGAAATTATTTTTTTAAATAAAACGGGGTAATCATTTACTGGTGTCAATGGGATCGTTGATGGCCATAATAACTTTGTCCCTAGGTGGAATATTTCCAAATGATGCCAGTGAGGGCACTCTCTCCAAACCCGGCGAAGTGACTTCATTCATGGGTTCAGTAATTGAAGAGGAAATCGTCTTCACCTCCCCGTTGAGAAATATGTATGAACAGAGGTAGCCCTTCAAACAGAGGTAAACTGCAATCATGCGTTGAATGCTCTCCAACTGATTAAAAGGCAGAGCGGTGTATGGTGGGATATTCTGTGAAATGGACGACGATGGAGCATGTGAATTCTCACTGGTGGAAGCGGAGTTGGCAGACGGAGAGGATAGGGTCTCCTCTGAATGGTTTGAAAAGAGTTTGAGAGCATCTTCAACATGAGAGAAGAGAAAAGCAGTGTTTTCGAGGAGTTTAGAAGGATCCAACTTCTGAGCCCGATAGCGACACAACTCAAACTCGAAAATGTCGCCGAAATCTGGCTCAGTCTGTTAAAGAGGAAGACAGGGAATCACTCAACCACCCATATACTATTACGAATAGTTTAGTACCACATTAAAGCTCACCAAGTAGAGATCACATAAGATGTTACGAGACTCAAGAAATGCTGCTTCAAGATGCTGGAGTTGATTCTCTGTTAATTGGCATTTCCTAGAAGCATCGCGAGTAACAAGAACTAACAGAAATAGAACTAGGTTGAGGGTAGCGACACGTACACGAGAAGCTAAATGGGTAAAAAGGAAATATGAGTAATTACGTTTAGATTAATACAGAACAGTATTTTTATTGTAAATTTTAATTACAGTGGAACTAATTTAGTTTAATAAATGTTTTACATAAATATGCCCTAGCTATATGAATATAAATTACAGATAAAAGGATATCTTTGACTATCAAAAAACTTATTTCATAGGGAAGAATGGCATTCATCTCTAATTCCTAGATGGTAATGCCTCTATACCAAAACCTGTTGAGATTTTAACAATTCGCTTCCCTACATGTTCGGATGGTTTCATTAATTTGAAACGAGTAATCGAAGATGCCTGTGCGATTTGTAACCGCATGCATATCAAGCTATTGTTCATATATTTTTATAAATTAAAAACGATTCAATATAAAATTCCACTCCCACCACTTAGCTAGTACTGTAATACCATGATTGCGGAAGGATCTATTAGGCAAATAAGAGTAAATTCACCACAAAATCTCATTGTGAAGAGTTTACACCCGGAAACGTCTGCTTTTAGCTTTTAAGAGTCTTTGCGTCTGACCAATCCAGCGTTTGATGCCATAATCACGGTATAATTGACAGATCAAGGTTCAGGTTGGTTCCTATTTATACAGAAACACAGTTTCTATGGTTCACAGACGGTGAATCCTTTGCGGATGTATACTTTAAGATTAATGGAACACATCCCGTGAGATAAACTACTAAACCGACTAATAACGAGAGCTAGTTAATCATAGGTACTTAAGTATACACTAGGTCGAGACGTAGTTTTTCAGAATAAATTAAAAACATTTAACTCTAAAATATTCTCGAAGAGTAATCAATAGGGGCTACACCTGATTAGTTCATCATTTAAAGCTATGACCACGAGCCACCAAACAAATAATTCATATTTATAAGAGCCCTGTAACTCAAAATAGATTTGCTTATTAACAACAAATAGCATTTAAAATTTGAGAATCCAGTTTTTAGTTCATTGATCAAGCCCAAATGGTGCACATCCCGTGATATAAACAACTAACAAAGTTGATTAATACTGACCTAAAAAAGTAGTTAATCAACTGCACAAAAACATGTTCAACTTCTGTCTTTGATCCACGCATTCGCGAAATATAGGAACGGATGAATTGTACACTAATCAAGGGAGATATTGTAAGTTAGGTTTCTTTTCTTTCCATTGATAAAATTTAAAATTAAAGCTAGAAAAAAAGGGTATGTTTGCTTTCTGTTAGTGTCAAAATAGTAGAGATTAGAGAACTCAATCATTCTCAGTAGTACAAGTAAATGTACTGCCAATGGAAACGAAATTCATGATCTTCTAATGAACTTACCCATTTTAACTGCATCGCTAATTATATCCAGTAGCTTCGTTATGAGCATGGAATTGCATGGAGATTCCTGAAAATTAGAGTAGAAGATAAATGCAGTAACAGAAAAATTGGTAAAGTTCTATTATTGTTTTTATGATTAAAATCAAAAATATTATTATTAATTATAAAAATGGGAAGCAGTTATCAGTTTTAAGCTAAGCCCTATGGATATGCAGACCTTGAAGGTTGAATCGTATTTACTACCACACAAAAGCAGTAATTATTTAAAATACATACTGTTTCACATGAGTAATGACAACTCAAATGAGATCATCTTCTGCTTGTTTATACATCGCTACATACCATACACATATCAGAATATCGAATGAATACAAAACCCTTACCCATAGAATCTTGTGATTAAATATGTGTGCCAAAATCTATGTGAAATGGGAACATATAAAAAGCCCAAGGATATTTATTACGTGTCTCATCTTTTCAAAGATCAAGGAGAACCTCCTGATGTCTTATCTCTTGCATTCGATAAAAAATATTACAACAGTAATATAATGAAAATAATTACCTGGGATGGAGTGTGTAGCTGAGCTAAAGCCAATGTTCCTTCATCCAAACCTAAAAGATAGAAAAAAAGGCTACTAGAAAAAAAAGAATTCATAATAAAAGGCCCGTAAAAACTTCAAGATGCATTAGGCATGTAATATGTGCTGATTTAAAATACGAACTCAATCTCAAAAGCAAAATCAGACAGATGTAAATATTAACTAAGGCAATTCTGCTATTCTAAATTCCCCC
>CAADRB010000031.1:945769-1024665 GCA_900708905.1 Hymenolepis diminuta
AATTGAATTTTTCACCCTGGTGAAAGTTTTTGCATTAGAGAAAAATCAAAGACACTCTTGTTCTTCTGGGTGCTTCAGTTTGTGTAAGAGTCATTTTGCACGCATTAAACGATTTTCTTGAGTTGTTTTGTCCACATAAACTGACGACCTCGCCTAAGAACGTATGATTTGTATCCGAGGTCTCGATGAACAACATTCCTTGCATATTGTTGTTCCTTCAGACACTTGAAGGTCTTTGGCAAGGTGTCGTGCATTGACTTTCCAGGATTTTCGTCCATCACGTCATACACTCTTCTCACAAATTCAGGTGTTCTGAGTGAGTGAGTCAGGAGAGCGTTGACAATGCTGTTTTCATCCCCATTGTTTTCATTCACCTCCTTTTTAACCTTGCAAACGAAAGATCTGGCGACTTTTAGAAATCTCGCAATTTTCAAATTCCTGTGTTTTGCTTTTATAGACACTATTATAGCGTGTCCTCTCATTCCATTAGTTATAGGACTATCAGCAATAGGATCCTCTGATATAAAAAATGCATCAATTATTATCGGGTTAGTTTAAATTACAAAAATATAACTTTTTTCAAATGCCTTGCCCATCGTCTATGATGTATTTGAATAAATTATAATAATTTCATCAAAAGAAACTTTAAAAAGAGGCAAATATTAACTTCATTAAGTTAACTTCAATGGTAAGTTGATTGAAATATGAAAAACACAGGGTGAGCGGAGAGGAAAGATCATCATGTAGTAACAGATCGATCATCTCTTTATATCCCATCATTGCTAAAAGAGAAACAGTACATATTGTTCTGAGCTGAGAAGAGAAGTAGGACTCTGAAACTCATTGACTAAGCCTGTCTCCTCAAAGTATTTTCTCCCTTAGTTTTAATTCTGCATCCGCTTGTCCAAATAGTATAATGTACACTAACCGTATTAACAGACAGATATTGCTTACTACTCACTACCATACCGTAAAGCAACATTGATTATCCAACTTCATAAATCAAGCAATATTCGAGTAAAGTAACAGACCAATTTGTATACTGACCTTTGGAGGATGACGTTTAGTAAGAGAATGCACGTAAAGGGGTAGAAAGAGACGCCGCAAGAGGATTAGGCACAACACATTGGTGAGATCAGTTACTCCAAGGGTGAAGATATCATCGATGTAGTGTAGATGGTCACTTGTCTCCGCCACTAAATCCTCGATGCGACCTCTATTCGCCCTGCTGAAATAAGACAAGAAAATCGTGTTTGGCTAGGAAGTTAACAAATCCAGTTACTTTTTAGTAATGGCCTTAGCATATAACGCCTAATTTTATCAACCAAGCCGCAACTTCTGCAGGCCCCAATTTTTGCTCCAAAGTTAAATGTAGACAAGAAATCAGACTTATTATAATTCAGTAAAATGATGTACAGATTTTATAGCTGATGGGAAGATAAAGAGGGGACTCGACTGCATTAAATCGTATTTTTTTAGAAAACTTGGATTGCTCCTAAAGGCTGGCAAATAGACAACTGATTCTCCAAACCAGTGATTTATTGTGCATCAAGAAAATATAAAGGAGAGCGAGGATAAGCGATTAAAAATGAAGAAACACTGCGAGAATAGATAGACACATAAAATTGACAGTCTAGAGTAGCTTAGTACCTTGTCGATTGCGCAAAAAAAAACACATTTTCTGCACAAAATCCAAAGAGATGTTCGTTTCAGCCTTTGTGATAGCCTCAGCACTATCTTGATAAATAGAATGTAAGCAATTGAAGTCATATCACCCCCAAAGAAGGTGATAAATTTGGAATATTAAGGATAAAAAACTTATTGATAATAGACAATATATTGGAAGAAAAACATTATACAAACTTATCGGAGTCAGAATTCATAAAACTGACGCTCATAGGTGCATACCCAGTGATGCTGATAGTCAACTGATGGCTAATTCCAGTTAATAAGAGTGATCCCAGATCATCTTATCTCCACCTCATTCCCTCTACGCAAGTCAAGCATTGTTAACACTTCCTTTAAAGGCCTTGGGAATTTTTAGTATCAATACAGGGAGAAACCGGAAGTATACCTAATATAAATATTATTAGAAAAGAATAGATCAAATATAACAAAAAATATCTGGAATTTTCATACAAAATGTAGGATGGTATAGTGAAATTAACAAATTCTGAACATACCAAAGGGGAAATCCACTTTTAGTAATTAACGTTAAGTAAAATGATAAAATTAAGGAAATAGACACTGAGTACGTGGTGAGGAATAACTGACGCACTCAAAAAGAACTAGTAATCTTACCGATTAGTCAGACAGAAGAAATCGTTGATTGCAAATGCTGTTCGTCGAACTTCCTCTGTCAAATGTGAAAAGTATGGAACAGATGTATGCGCATATACATAGAGAAGACAAGCCTCATTTCGAACTAAAATGATTCAGACAATCCAAATAGGTGAAATTGATCCTGTATTTCATTATATCAATGAGATCTACAAATACCTTTGAAAATATTCAGAGTGATAGTCCTCACGGCGATTCTGACCATAGTTTCAGAATGATAAAAGAGCTCCAAGGCCTTCTGATAAAGTGGAAAACTGGAAGTCGCTTCATCAAAAAAGAAATTTATGGTATCGTCATTTACACGAAAAGAAAGGGACTTAAGAAAAGCGACGTAGTATCCGACAATCTCTTCATCAGAGAAGTCAAATTCGTGCAAAATAATGTTATTCGCGTGGTTCTGGGAAAGAAGATAATCTAGACGAATAAAATGTATTAATAAAACTCACAAATTGCTCGATTGTTAGTAAGATTCTCAAAGAGAATATTAAGAGATTGCAGCAATTGAATGCATATACTATTATCCTTTTCCCGGCGATCTAGGTAACTAACAAGCAATTCCAGAGCATTCTGTTCCCAGAAAAAACTATATATATAAGTGAATAAAAAGATGTTTATGCTATCGTACTCCATAATAGACCCATCGTTTTGATCTCCCCAAACAATTATTTCGGAGAAAAGACGAAGACTCTCAACAACCTCATCTACGTGGCAATCTGAGGAAATGCAATTCTTTTGTAGGATATTATACAGGTATCTAAAAGCAAAAAATATTCATTTTTACTATTTTCCCATTAAACATACAGCGAAAATTATCAAAAAGGCCACAAACTTTCGTCAAATAATTGAAAAGCGATTAGAATCTTACTAAATCCATGTAAGGGTAATACTATCATTAGTTCAGAATGTAACTAACTTTAAGTATTCAAGAGAATGAAGCTTTTTAGAACTCGGTAAACCAGCATTCTTTGACCTAGAAAACATTATTTGCACGACTAATCGCTTATTAGCCAATCAAACATCAGCAATGACTTAACCAATGTAATCGTAACCATTCAATTTCTCTATTATTGATCGAAATTGTGCAAATATTAATTAATGATGTCAATTTTTATTAAAATATTTGATTATAAAATGGTCTGTTTATTGTCATAACATGAGTAAGTAATATAAGGTAATACTGTATTATTAGTTATGGATTTCTCTTCAAATTGACTCATGCATCTTATTCATAAAATTAATCTTGGGTGGAAAATCATAATTTTAAACCGATCGATATTATATACGCGTTGTATTTTTTACTTTCATGAAGTTTTCTGTAATGTACTGATTACTTATTCCCATTACTGTTATTATTTTTCTTCGCGTTTATTCTATAGATTGATCTCTGTTCTTAAATATTTTTATTACGTAATACGGCAGATGAGGCCAAAACTTTATTTGAGCGGCTTTCGCATTAAATGCCTTTGTAAGGATGTTTCATTTATATTCTCTAATTATCATAGCTAGTTGCTAAGGTAATTATTAATTCAATTTTTGCAGATAATCTCAAGGCATCTTACCAATTCTAAACGTTGACTTGTTGTGGAGAGTAATTTGAAATAAGGGTGTTAGTGGTAACTTGTTGTCTTTGAAACTAGAGATTCAGTCTAAGCTGTCATCCTTCTAACTTGCTTCGATTCGAACCACACAACATGAAGATGGATAGTAGCAAGCTGAGCTTATTTTATAAGGACCAGAAATCATTCGAGAGAAAGAGACTGTTTTGGAGCTCGATGTGTATGTGGCAGAGGACAAAATCATTTTAGATAAAAATGAGACAATTTTGGAACAAAAGAATTAAAGTACGGATAAATAATTTGCAATACTGACTGCATTAACTCAAATTGAGACAGTTAGCAAGAATTGATTGATGTTTTGGCAGGGGGAGGAATTCAATGTTCGCTCAATTAATTTATGACTTCAAAGGGATAAACTTTATCACTACAGCCTCTCTTTTACGTCAACCATGTCCTGTCATAGATGTCTCCATAAGATGATTTTTAGCAGTATTTACATATTTGGATTGCCTGAGTAGGTTTCTGATAGGATCTAGGCACTGAACAATTAGATTTATTTAGTAATTGCAGAAAAAATGAATCAATTGGACCACTAAGGGTGACTCCAAAAAGCTAATCTTGCTGCGTAACGGTTAAGATTGTCCTTGATAACAGCTTGAATACCAAGAAGGAACAATGGAAGGACTTCTGTCCATCAATCGTTTGCACTGAGCTGGTTATGGAAACGCTCCATCAAACCGTCACCTTGTGGATGATTTGCTGACATAGAGATCGGAGTATTGTCAAGCAAATTAGTAAGCTCAGAAAAGAGGCGAGACAGAAACTACATTCCAAATTCGGTAGCTATGGTTGAAGACACACCCAATATATAGAAATTCATTACTCCAAGATAGTTCTGGGGTGGTTCCAGAAGCCAAGCCAGGCATAGGCAAAACGTCTTGCCATCGAAACAAATGGCCAACAGAGGTTAGATAAATGAAAATGTTAGAGGGTGGGAAGGTATCAAAAGTATTAATATGTTCGTGATCAAACCTTATATCGAGCAGTGAGAGTGTTCTAAAAGACATCTTGGTACTTTTGTTAACCTTCGATCACTTGCATGCTTTCATCCAATTTTCAATGTCTTTGTGATAAGAAGGCCTGACATAACGATCCCAACGAGTTCGATAGTTGCAGGTGAAGTAGCACTAATTCCAAGTTAGTTAGACTTAGAGACATCCCCTTTTAATCTAATGACCTTAACGGCTAACAAGAAGCGACAAATTTTCTTAGATCAGAAACTAAAAGAGAGTTGAGATGAACTAATAGTGTATTCGACGGCTGTAGATGAAAGAGCGAGTTATAGTGAGGAGAGCTAGTTTACACATCTAAGCTGTGCGTGCAAACTAATAAATCACTCTTAGAGGAGCTACCTGATTTTGTTACCTTTGTGAGGCCTGCAGTTGTTTAGGCTGAGGAGACATGACCCATCATATAATGACGTACACATGTTTGCCTGAGTGGGAGAGCCAGTGAAAGGACTTGAAAATCCGACTGCGGAAGGGTTTGGGGACACTGCTATCAGTCAATTTTGGCTAGGAACCAAGTTTGAGGAGTTTGACCTCCCCGATTCTTGGAAAGCTGGGAGTGTCAATTACACTGTCAACCATATCTGCCAATGACTGTATTAAGTTTTCGTTGCATCGATCAAGAAAGGTTACGTATATGATGGGAGCTTGAAAAAGAAGAAAGCTTCCATAACTCGGTATCGAATGACTCCTAGGACTCAAGCTATTTCAACCTTGTTTTCAATGAGATCGGACATAGATATTCATCAAAATAATGGGGTGTCTTTCAGAGTCACCTCCGAACTGTTTTAGCGACAAGGATAACCTGACTTATTCTTTCTATGCGACTCGTTCCACATTACGAGAGATCACATCAAAACTCACCTCTATATTATTTCAACGTTGATAAATCAATGGCACTAGCAAGCAATTCTAATGACATTTCTGAGCATTTCAATCTAGCCAGATAGAAGTAGAAAAGAATAGTTTTCATACACAACAATTTACTCGATTTTGTTTTATTTTATATACACATAGCATCAAGCAGTAATTCGCCTGATTTTACGTTGCTTGAAGGTTGATTCATCGTGAACTCTCCTACAAAACAAAAAAAAATTAGATAAAACACGTTGTACGATACGTAAGAAAATAAATAAATAAACAACCTGAAATTTTCACAAAGGAGACGTAGTATTAGTACGGCGGGGGATTCTGCTTTTCCTTCCTTCGAGTTTTCAAAAGCACTTCTCATTTGCTCGATTATTGTGAGGAAAAAACATAAAAAAGGAGCATGTCTAGAAGAGAGAAAGATCGATTAAAAAATATCTTCAACATGGGGAATAATTTAAACATGAAATGAGAACTTACTTTGTAGTGAGAGCATGTCTGTAAAGGAAGAGAGGGAAAGCGTGGAAACGAGTCAGAGCATGGCAGGCTCGAGGAATTCTTGTGGTTGCCGTAAAGAGACGCAGAATTTGAATCTAAAAGCATGATAAAAAACAAGACACATCGCTACTGAAGATTGTTCAGTTGAACTAAGAAGTCGTTTCATCATGAAAAGTCAAAAACACAATTTACCCCATTAATGCGCTGGCTTAAGAAATCAGACTAAGTTGTTTTTAGACAGAATTCTTAACTTATAATAAAATCACAAGTATAGAACAAAATGAAATTTAAAACAATTTGCTATTACTTGAGTTATGAGGTATCAATGACACCTTTGCTCTGACCAGGCTGCCATAGATATGACAACCAACAACGCTGATTCCCGTTTCTAAAACCAGAATTCCCTAACTCAAGGGAATTAGAGGAAAAGCAGTAAAGTGCGAAACTGCTGAGAGTATGCAAATGTTCCCCGCAAAGCAATGTTTTTATACTATTAATGGGATCTCGATATAAACATGGACTTCAAGTGATCAATTCTTGATCTCCTAAAGTCAAAGATAGTTAAAACTCCATATCAAAATGTCGTCCACAACATTGACATCAGTTTCAATGAGCCGCCTTAAAGGATCTCTTTACGGAAGCAACATAAATAACAACATATTCCTCTAGTAAGCAGGAAAGTAAAGGTCCTGAATCACATGGACCAAACCTCTCGAACTTTTACCCAAAATAATAACCTTATGGCTATGCGTCTACTTGTCCAAGCAATATGATATATACTTGCTTTACAAATAGACGAACACGGTATTGTAATTACTTATGTATACACCCACTTTTATAAGAGTGGTTAGGAAAGTGACTTCAGATGTACCGAGGGTACCGAATTAGCTAAATGGAAATGAGAGAACGCGAGTTTCGCCTTTGCAGAAAAGCTCTACATACATGAACGCTATCAGAAAAGCCGTAGAAATACTTTCATCAGAAAAAAAAAATAGCCATAGGTAAAATTAAATGGCTGAATTCGGAAATGCACTATTATGAAGATTGCATAGACTATCGAAATTGGCGATAACATACTTGAGTAGATGTATCAATAGCAGGATCGGAGTAAAGTAGAAGGGCATATTTGTACACACGGGACTTTTCCAATAGAAGATAATCCGAGGTGTCATTCACACTGTCGGCACACAGTTTAAATATCCACTGGCGCTCCACGCGAAACTATCAAACATACAAAAAAAACATGATGTCGATTGAATTCCAACAAAGCCTCCTGATATATAAGGGGGTTGACATGGAACTTACGTCTTTATGAACAGAAAAGATCATTCGAATAAAATCTGGAACGGTATTCAAATCAATCGCAGGTTTTGCCAAGAATCTATTCCAAAGCACTTCGTACATTCTATGTTCTAAAGAGATAGGAAGAAAACTCATTATAATAGTAGTAATAGTAGCAGTTATGCGCAGATAAATGCATTTCAGTGTATATTAACAAAATCAGACCATAAGACTCAGCTGCAATTTATAGACAGGAAACAAATCAGAGCAGATGAAGGGTTCAAGGTTTATATATAGGTGTTCCAACTTTGCTTGAATTCGATCATCATTTAGACTGATTACTGACTAATATATTCAGGACAATGTAAAAAGACCTGAAGGCCCTAGAGAATAACTTTTGACTAGATCACATCTTAGTATATTGCATCCATTACATTTATTTAGAGATAACCGAGACGGGGGGAAGTCAATCATATTCAAATCGCGGTGTCGAAAAGGGAGTGTCATGCAAGCATCGTCATGGTGATTGATCCATCTATTCTCAGGTCACTTTGCACTATGTTAATGAAAACGAGGGGACCGGACTTATCACTACCCAAACCTCCCCTTTCTCATGTCTCCAAATTGAGTGAATTAAAATAGTTATTAGTCTGTCGACAACAGTAATAGTATTATCATAATCGGTAAATATATCAGCTTTAACATGTTAGCCTTGGGAATTAAATGTAAACCTTAAGAAATAGGTTAGAGTATCACAACTTACGAGGTTTTGTGATCATCATCAACGAATTTATGAAGAAGTTTGCATGGACTCGAGTTAGCCTGAACGAAGTATCGGCTCGTGATCCAAAAAGGTACGAACTGCGCATCCCGCCACCCAATTCATTTGAGATCTTACTCAAACTGTACCGCAGAGTATCCAACATGAAGTTTATCTACAACAATAAAAAACAATATCAATGTCTCAAACACCAGTAGACAGAGAGAGGTGGCTTAAGATATGCACTTGAACACGTTCGGGGAATTGTTTCATTGCCGCTATAGCCGGAGGAACAGAGGCCATTCTAGTTGGCTTCCACGCCTCCGAGAGCGCCTTAAATCGGGCAATGACAGATTTGGCAAAACCACGAATGCTACGAGAATAACTGGAGAGGGCACCGATTGCGTAGACTAAGCAATGGCGAGAGTAGAAACTGCGGAGATCTAAACTATTTGGATGCAGCTCCTCTTCCGGATCGTCTGTAAAGGGGACAGAAAATAAAATTGAATATGATAAATAGGCTCTACCTGTCACCAGGCTCTAATAATATATCTGTAAGACTAAACAGCATAAAAATAAAAACTGCATTTGTTAAGCTATTCCTTCTTTACGAAGTTTCTGCAATGCATTTGATTAAACAGGATTGAACGTCTTTTGGACTGTGTCCTAAGACTCACCTTGAGACAAGACTAGAGCCAAACTTTGATATGCAAAAAGTTTGGCAAAAGAATTTCCTTTGAAGTCTTTCGCAACAAATCACCCATTATACTATGAGAAATGTCACCATATTATTATATATTCTAATAGACACTATATATTTATTATGTATTATTATTCTTAAACTTCGAAAAATAAAATTGGGACTATAATCCTTTGGCAAATGTTTAAAGTAATATTCTGTGAAGAGATCGCCTATATATCTTAGTTTCTGACTTCAATCGAACTTTAAAATTAATCACATAAGATGTAAAATTAAAAAAAAAAGAAAGACAGTCAACCTAAGTTTTTAAAGAAATATAATGGTACAATATCGGGAAAGTGGAATAATTAAATATAGTTGAAAAAAGTGTAACTTAAATGAATATACCAGATAAGAGATAGTGAAGAAATTGTGGAAGAAGGAAGCACGGATCGTATTGATTTGGATCTAATTGTTCTGTTTCAGGTGCATCTTCCCGACTCTAAACACAAAAAAAATAGAGATAAAACAGTAACAGCGACATTTACACCTTTTTTCTCTACTGCCACAAATTTAGAACTCAGTACATAAGGGATACTATCTCCCTCCTCCTTCCCCCTGCGACCAGGCAGCCGTTGTTGGCCATTTAGAGAAAAAAAATTTATTACTATACCTACTTATTAGTGTATCTAATCTCACTCGCTCTGACTTGAATTATCGGAACTTAGGGCGTAACGGCGATTGGTCCTAATATTTGACATCTCAGTAGGCGACAGAGAGCAATAACGAATGAACTTTCATCGTTTTCAATCAGTGAACATACCAGACAGCGTCGTGTAACAGGGAATTGAAGCGCACAGCTAAGGACCTTGTCCGCATCGAGGATACTCAAAAAAGCACCGGGAACGGGTTCACGTCTCAGTTGAGGTGCCTCCGAAAGGGTAGAGCCAAAAAGATAATTGTCCATCATTCTCGATCCCCACAGAACGCTCCGATTAGTCATACCCCTAAAGAAGAGAAAAATAGATAGGAAATTTTAGGCTTCTATCATTAATTATAAATCATATAAAAAATGGAAAGTTGCCAACTAGTCGATATAAAAGCTTTTAATACTAATATTCAACATGGGTTTGCGGAAATACAATGATGTTGAGCCACACGACTAGAGCTTTCCACTACTTCTATATACTAACCGTGAATCCCGTGACGGCTATACGTGGAACCATCACATGTCGCTAAATTGTCAACCTGTACCACAAAGTCAAAACTAAGGACCTAAATACGTCCATTCGAACAAAGTAAAGAATGGCTGTTTTAGCGGTTTGTTTCACATAATTTAACAGACAGGTCATAAACAAAGGGAATTTCTGTGACATACTCTGTGCTTGATTTAAAACAAGATACAAAGTTCCTATCCAATTAGAAGATGGTATATCAATAATAACGTTCGTTGATGTTATAGCGATCAACAAGCACGTCTACCAGATCATCGATGGCGAGCCCAGTAATGAGAAGGGCCAACAGTAGAAACTAATACTAATCATAAAGAGGAGTGAAACTAGTGCTATATTTTTATCAAATTGATTCATAGGTATCTTCCCTCTGCCCAAGACAAGTGTTGGAAAAGCCTGAATAAAGTAAAGAAGTAGTCGAGAAACTAAACACTCTGATTAACCCTTGCATTTATAAACTAGACAGGCTCTTGATTAAATTATATTCGATAACATCAATACTTCGAAAAACTAAATTTAAGGAATTTAGGTAAGCTGGATTATTTATTCTTATACTACACGGTGAAACAGACGATAATCAACCAATGAAAAGTTGACTTTTAACTCTAAAAAATGCCAGTTTTAAAGGTTTAAGACGTGAATGAGTAGGACTTCATCGAGTTTGCTCTCTAGAAAATGATACTTCACCGACTCTCCGTCTCTTTTACCAAATGGAAAGTGAATACTCTTAATTCTACCTCTTACAATTGCCATATTTACCAAGGCTTCAACATTTAAAAACTCACCAAGTACTAGCCGGGGAATGTCCACTTTGGTCCAAAATATTAAGAAGCTGCAAGCAGCGAAGATCTGGAGATAAACGAAATTTAGGGAACAAAGAGACAATCTTACCACAAAGTGAAAGACTGGCTTTATAAGAGGCTAAAAGCGCCGCTATAGATACATTCCTTGCCGTTGAATTCGGATCCGCTTCAGCCAGTGCCAGGAGCAAATTCAAAAATGCAGCTAAACAGGAAATAGAATCATTCAAAAAATAAGTGAGCGCACCTTTCAGTGGAAGTGTGGGAATAGAAATCTGTTCATCTCCTTCTTCCTGTTCAAAAATAGGCTTCTCGAAAAGAATACTCTTATACACAGCAGTGGTGCCAATTTTTATCGAAATAGCTTTCGGTGTCGGAAAAAATTCTTTACTGCCCTCCTTCCAATACTTCTTTGCAAGAACTCGAAGGGCAGTTGCAAGGTGATTGAAAAGGATGATAGAACTTCGAGAAACATTATCCAGACATGCTACAGTAAAATCGGGCCACTTTTTGATCAGTTTCTTCTCACACCTCTTGGACATTTCCACACTGGGATCATTCACGATGTTCTGAAGTTCTTCAAAGCAAGAACGAAGTCCTATAAAAAGACGTTTATCTGAACAATGAAACGACGCTTACTTTTTGATTGAGCAGATATCACTTCTTCTACTCGGGGGAGCCTTGAAATCTCCGTTTGCTCCTCCTTCACTTCTTCAACCACTGCATCACCCTGTTCCTGGGTAGTCGGAAGAATTTGGGACTCCAAGAGAGCCAAATCTGTGTGCTCCATTTGAAGAGTTTTGTGGAATTTCTTACACCATCCCTCAGTGGCGATCCGTTCCGGAAGAATCTTGGAGATTAAATCGACTATGGGCTGAGCAGAGGTTCCTTTAGATTTAAGCTCTTCCGTCGTGTGAAGCCAGGTTAGGAAAATGCGCATATTCTTTCTGAGGGTTTTATAGATTGAGTTGGTGGTTTTGCTAACGGATGCAGACTCGTGTTGTGAGGCCGTGTTTAGTACTTCAGCAATGCCTGTTGGTGGAAGACAAAGGTCTGCCACGCTTTGAACGAACTGAGACATGTCTTGAGAAAGCTCCAGCAGTTGCAAAAAACGGCCAACAAGGTGAGTTTGGAATACTTCAAATAGCTAAAATGGGGGAAATTAAAGCGCAAAATGTTTCACTTGTAGCTTTATATGTGATACCTGAGAAGGTACATTTTGATGTCTGTAGCGATTAAAGAGCTAAGAAAATTGAGTCATCTATGATACCGAAGGCTAAGAAATTCCATAGGCTCTCCTCATAAATCTCCATCTCATTGTATCTGTCACAATACATATATGTTTGCTCATCCGTACGTAATTCTATCCAAAATATTCTCATCTTATTAACGATGGCGACTCCAACAGACAAAGGGGACAGTAGAAGCAGTTCGAGGGGTTTCTTAGAGACTTAGGATACAAGGGTAAGTCTAATTTTCTACAGGGTTAATTTTTTTGTTTAATAATGTATTAAACTATTTCTTTTCATCAGATTCAATGTCTAGACATTATGTGCCCTGCTTTCCCGAAATTTCTAATTCGCGGGTTTGTGTTAAGCCCTGGGATGGATAATAACTATCGCACCCATTGTTAAGTCTAATCAAGTACCACAATAATTCTATTTATCCAAATTTCCTAATTATTCTAGATTGCGCATTCAGAATTCGACTGCTTGTGAATATAGATCAATAACCCAATCATTCAAGTTTGATACTACTGTCATCTAACTTTAACCTCAAAAACAAGTCTGCGAGGAACTTATTATGTCCTGATGCTAATGGATCAGTATGCTTCATTTGTGCATTTGACAAACTTAAAACTAACCTCATTAACGAACATCATAACATGGTGCCAATTTTCAGTATCTCTTGGGGTCATAGAAGATGAAAGATGGGAAAGGTAGGGAGGCAACAGGGATGGGCAGGCAAGAAGACATTCTGACACAAGTTGGCGACGCAGATTATCGGTGAATGGATTCTCCATTGGTGGTGAGAGAAGAAACCACAATAAATGTTCATTCTGTTTTCTACAAAAAGAGAAAGCATAAACCGACTTAATATGTGTAATTTTAAGGGTGATCCTCCATCTATTGCCAAAATCACACTTTATTCGCATCCTCTATGAAAATACTTTAGTTCCTCGCTCACAAAGCCACAGTGATATTTCCACTGACACACCGGCGGAAACGCTCGTGCTTACACCTGCTCTTACGCTACTCTCTCATTGTCTTTGTTCCCACACTCTCTCTTATCCGCTTGAATCCTCGTCGTGGCTTGATCAATACATTTTGGTTAAAACAGCTCTTGGTCTTCTGCTCTAGAATTGATTAGCTGTCAGCCATTAGTTGCCGTCTTAACCCTAACAAACTAAACCAACAGTGTACACATTGAAATTGACTAATCTCCTTTAAGGAAACATCGCCAAATAAAACTGTAATAAGCATGCAAGGAGTGGACCAACGAGGTGAAATATGGGAGATCAAGGAAACGATTGGCTAGATCAGGACACATGTTCATCTTTATATATCTCACTGAATCATAGGACTTTGTTCACCAAAACAAAGTGACCAACTCAAATCGCCCTCTATACTATTCATGTTCTTTGGTCCTTATTTCCATCTTTCATAACCCTTTCCTTATCTATATGATGTCTAAATAAAGCCCAAGTTAGAACACGTTTCCCATAATATCACAAGCAGGCAACTCAAAACATGGCAATACCCTCCACTATCAGGAGATGTCTGTTCTCGGAAGACCAGTCCCTGTAGAGACGAAGAGACAAGTGGTACCAGAAGGCTATGCACGGCTTCTCGAACAAGTTCCACAGTCTGAATATTCACTTCTGCATCAGTTCGAGCGAAAGCAGATTTTTCGGAGAGTGCCTCACCTCGATATGCATAGAGGTAGCCCAGCTGTTTGAGCACGTTGCGGGTGAAGATTCGCATTCTAATTGTTTTACTGACCGTGACGTTCTCACAGACGCCTTTACGGAGAAGACTGAGAATTAGGAGGACGTTCTCCGTCTTATCAATAAAGCATCCATTTAACAACAGACTGATGGGATCTAAAAAAGGTAAAAAAAAGAAAAGTTGTGCACTAATAAATATAGTCAAGCACCTATCATTCACATTAATCGTTTTAAATTTCTACACTATATTACCAAATATCACACCTAAATCAGTAAAAGAACAGATGTAATTAATAAAACGAAGAACGGACAGTCCCACTCTCATCAACCAGGTTGTTTGCGTTGGTTAAATTATTAAGCAGAGATGTTTGATCAAGGAATAGATACATTAATCTTAATTTAGCATTTTCATACTAAACTGGACGATAGTTTACGTTTGACTGTAGGTCAGTGGGTCTAGGTGTCGCTGAGGTATGATGGTGTTAAAAATGAGACTAGGAAAAATGATATTCAAATGGCGTCTTTATGATAGACAGAAGGTGGCCATCATCTGAAGAAAACTAACAACCGGTGAAATTTGCTGCCTGAGAAGTTTTATATGAAATATAAAGTATAAGCTAAGAACAAAGGCAGGTAGTTTCAGCATTGATGAATCACACGAAGAAATGTAAAGAACAGCCTAACTCACACCTTTAAAAGCCATTAAACCTCGATTCCAAAAATTCTGAGACACTAGCTTTCAATAGCCAGTCACGAGAATATAAAAGATACGAAAATCGGAATCAGAAGCAGTAACAGTTAAGTATTGAGTCTAACTGATCCCTTCGAAAGTTATGAAATTCAAATTCAAATCTCCAGTAAAATAAAAGTTCAGAATAATCATTTAGATAAAATAAACAGTTGATCCTTTGGCGATATTTCTGTAAGAAATGATAACTAACTTTTGGCTTCAAGAAGTTCTCTGATGAGGAGATTGTTACCAGAAAACAGGAATGAAGCAATAAAATTGATAAAACACGTCCGAACATCAATTGCATCCTTAGTGTTGCGCCTTCGAGCGATTTGAATCCAATCTGGGTGTTCAAAATTGACACTACGTAGAAGACTTCGACCGAGTAAAAGAGGGTCAGCTGAAACGACTGCTGAAAGAAGTTGTAAAGAGGCCTTGGTAGCCTCTGCACTACTATGAGGTTTGAGAGCGCGGAAACAGGATGATAAAGGGGCATCCTCTAAGAGGCCTTCAGCTAAACGTCTACCGACCTCGCCATATACATCACTGAGGTCTTTTCGAGTCCGGATGATAATTATTGCAAGAACTTTGAATATAACAGCAAGTTCATTGGACTTCCTGTCAAATCCGGTTCCAAGGAGAGAAAGGAGCTCTTCCCCCGTGGATTCTGATAAATATTCTTTGACGACATCCTCATCTGATTCTTCAATCTGCTTAAGGAAAAAGGCCAAATCTAAAATGCCGATGATGACCTAATAATATTGAGTTTACCTGTTGGATTTGAAGTCAGTTGAGCAAATTTAGTCCTTTTAGGAGGTCTAACGTCTTCCTCAAATTCTTCATTAAGGGATCTAGGGCACCGCGTCATTTTTATTTGCGATTGAAACTAAAAATGAATGCAAACAAGAAAATTTATTTAAGGAATCTAAAAATGGGTTTCAATAATTACGAACAAAAACTAAGAAGAGAATTCCAAACTGAACCTTTAGATGCACATGTTATACACACGTACCGTGAGACAGATAACATAACTCTTAAAAAATAAAACTTTTTTGCGTTAAATATAATTAATTATATCAATTTTGGTAAAAATCTCAAAAAATTAAATCGTGAATATATATCGCTCAAAATTCAACTATCATTTATTTCTGAAATCCATCTTTTGTTAGGTTAATCATATTTTCTTCTCTAATGAATAAAAGACTCGTACTATCAAATTGTCCTAAAAAATAATATTGCTAAAAAAATAATGCTAGCTTTGAATTACTTTTACAGTAAAATCTCCTTAACATTTCAATTTTTTATTGTAAATAAAATTCCTTATGGTAACTTACAAATAGAGGTTAAAATTTACAACTTCGGGCAGTTAGTAGAACATTTCTTATGCCTATCAATGTCTGCAAAAAGTGAATGAGATGATTCCTCATTTTACTTAATATTTGATATGCTTTATGTGATATAACTGTATTGAATAGGGGCTCAAACAATTCCTTTATTGTGATTTATTAGATTTATCTCATCGTCAGTTCGATAAATTTAAATATTTTGTTTACTCTCTAAAGAGAAAATTTTATTTCTATTATTATTGTTAGTATTGACATAGTGACTATTCGAGCATGCTCACCATATGCTCCCATGTTTGTTGTGCATTTTAAATTATTTTGGTATCATAAATTCATTCATTTTACTAGTAAAGTAAATGTTACTCTAATTTTAAAAGTGTATCATACATCTCAGTGAATTTTTGCATTTCTCCTGGAGGTATATAATAAAACTGAACATTAACCGAATCTGGCTGAGTATCTGCAAAATACCTCGCAATAAATCCGACTAATCCCACAATTTGGTATTACATATTTATCAAATTCACTGTCTACGCAAGATGCCGTGGCAAGTCATTTTTACGGCTAGTAGCTCGATTATCCCTAAATGTATTTTTAAGATATCCTCATAATATGTCAATATTTTCTCAACTATGATATTTTTGACAAATAAAATCAAAAAGCTATTTGCATATATGAATTTTGTAGCATTTGAAGTGTGATGAAAATTCAAAGAAAGTTATTCAACGGGGACATGTCAATGGCCTGCTGTCTTATGTGAAGTGAAAGAAACATGCATGTTCATTCATTATAAGTTAATTATGTTAACTGTCCTTTTTTAAATAGATTAATTACTAAGACAAACCTGGCCTTAATTAAATTCTAATATATATTTTACATCCTTACAGGTTATTGTCTCAATAAATTATATCACTTTAAATACTGATTTAAAGTATTTATTCAATCATTACTGACTCTAAATTGGATATGCAGCATAGATTCATTTTTTCAGTAACATAGTAGTGATAAAACTGGCGTGAATTCATTGGAACGGACTTGATCGAACCAGCTTTCATAATCACGTTATGATAATTAATCGAACGCCTTTTCAAGCACCACGAAATTTAAAATTCAAATCAATAAGTCAACATTAGCAAGACATACGAAATCAAAAATTGCCAAACTCAGTCAGTGTTTCCAAAAAAGGAGCGTTTAGAATCTTAAACAGAATATGATACTAACACGGGTTTGCTAATATGGCACCCGATAACTGCCCAACCTTAAATTTCCGCTGTTAATACTCACTAAAGTTTGCTCAATTGAATTAGGAAAATGTCATGCAATATCACAAGCTTTAAAAGAAAACACATTTTGATGGGGTAATAATCTGCCCTTCTCTGTAGGATACCGTAACGGACTCTCAGATTCCCTAAGACGTTGCACTAGTCACAAACACGGTCCGACAACACTGCAATACAAAACGATCCCAACCACTATTTCAACACAAGACGCACGCATCCGTATCGATAGGTAGATTTATATTATGCGTCATTTACAACCGTAATGTAAATAAATTCGTTCGGATAAAAGGGAATTAAAAGGAGGAAAATAAAGAATCTTACACATTAGAGTTATTTTGGGAAAAATATTATTCTCTCATATGTAACAGATGGATTTATTGATTTATTGACATAGTGAACTCCTTTGCAATAAAGTCGGGAAGTGAACCACAATAATCGTTTTTTTTACAGAAAGCATATATTTTTTTAAACAGGCAAACATCTTAAAATATATTCATAAGAAATCATTTTATTTCAAACTAAGGAAACCGAGATTTAAATAAGTTATCGTTGCCTCATTAGGATAGATTTGTAAGAGATAAATTTATAAAATTTTATCAAGGAAAACCAACATACGCCTTTTTATTTGAATTGTACATGCTCCCGACCTGTGAATCACAAAAATATTGAATATTACTAAATCTTAGAACCGCATTATTGTACATGAAATCGAAAAAAAAATTTTAGAAAGTAACCAAATTTCATAATCTTAATCAATTCACTCAATGCCTAATTATTTATCTGGAATGAAATTATTGATTCTGATACGTATAATTTTGCATATGTTTCGAGTCCTCAAGTTTCAAGGTCGATCCACTTTGAGCTCGTTCTCGCAGTTCCGCAGAATGGTAGGGGGCGCGTGGTTGCGATATTGAGTTGCTTATTTTACATTTCATTTACATTTGTATCGGTGTTCGTATAATCTTTAAAATACATACTTTTATTTGTAGGCTTCATCGGAAGTCAATTTTTACTCATTTGAGGCTCTTGACATTGATGGAAACAATGTCTCTATGGAGAAGTATAGAGGCAAGGTAGTACTCGTTGTAAACGTTGCTACCGAATGAGGTTTAACGAAGAAGAATTATGCCCAGCTGCAAGAACTGTATACCCGATATAGCAGCCGAGGCCTCAGCATTCTTGGATTCCCGTGTAATCAATTTGGGAAACAGGAACCTGGAACCAATGCTGAAATTAAAGAGACAGCGTTAAACAAATTTGGAGTCACATTTGATATGTTCAGCAAAATTGACGTAAATGGTTCCACTGGGCATCCTCTTTTCCTCTATCTTCAGAAAGCCCTTAAAGGCACTTTGTACGAGTAAGCTCGAGTCTCACAAATGTCATTCTATTCCTTTCTGAATTTGATCTGATGCATGAAACCGTTTACTTATAGTTCGATTAAGTGGAATTTCACCAAATTCCTTATTGATCGAAATGGTATCCCCCAAAATCGTTATTCACCTACAACTGATCCTCTGGTAAGTATCGATTTCTATTTTTTATCGACCATTCGTTTTCTGTGCTCTTATCTTAAATTCGAACTTTTTGTTAATTTAGTCCTTTGAGAATGACATAGAGGACCTTCTTTAAAGCTTCCGAGAAAGGGTATTCAGTTCGAACCTTCTTTTCCATCTATCTTATCCCCAATTATTGAGGTTTATTGAGAAGATATCCGTGTCGCCTATGACGAGGTTAGTGGAAAGCCATCTTGCGGCCTCACTAGTTTCTGATGCACTCTGCAAATTGGGTATGCTTTGTGGAGTTGACGCGTTTACTCAATTACCTCCCTTCTCTCCTCTGTCCCACTTTGTCCCTCGAGCTGAGCCCTTCTTTTTTTCATTAATTTTCATTAAATCAATAAATTTGTTAATAAAGATTGTATTGTTTGATATTATATTATGATGGTGCAAACTGTCTCAAAAATCAATGGTAAAAGTGGTACTAGTAGTTAACTGTCACAGCTGTTGACGTTTTAAATCGTTACAATCGATCAGATTTGTCAGTATTTGATTTGTTCTCGGTTAATTATTACCTTTATATAGAATTTATATTGGTATTTGTGAGTTAGTGTAGGGGTAACTTTAAAACACAGTTGTGTAATAATAGATCATTACTATAGTTTATACTTAGCAATGATTATCAATATAATACTAAGCAATGGGGTAATGATTATGACTTAATCAGGTTCCACATTAGTTACAGATACCATTTGTTGGCACACTTAAAATCGGAACTGACCGTACTGTTGTAGCTTGTAACTTGAACAGATTAACATTGTCATTCGTAGCTGGAGTGTCCTCTCAATCATTAATTAATCAATTAATAACGTTAGCGCTGTGCATTCACTGAGTAAATGATTATCTAAATCGCTTGCAAAGTGATTTTCTGAGATCAAAAAACCATGGCATGCATACGTAAACTGCGATTTTTTCTTCAATACCATCCATGTTTTTAAGACTCATACGCCGTTGTCCACTTGTGAAGTTATACTCGTGAATGTTGGTCAGGTGGTCAAAACTAACGCCGATATATGTTATAAGGACTTTGAAATGCTATCCATGATATTTAAATTGGCACGCTTTTTATATTCTACCTTAATTTAGGTCTTGTCCTAAAAAATTCCTCTTTTGTTGATGAGCTGCTGGACTATGTAAGACATACCCCCAAAAAGCGGTCTCTTTCTTTATTAACCAAAAAAGATGACTCATTTGCGCTAATGAATTGACGCTCTGGAATAGGGGTTTAAGCGTCCCAGTAAGCGGTAAAACGCGGAAATCGCATGTCAGCGATTTTAAAAGTGCCAGGTACATAACTATTGCTACTATTCGAATTGCATGCTACAATCGTGAGGTTAAAACCTTTTAATATCAGAAATTGTACTTCAGTTTTCAAAGAGATGATTGACAAAGAAAAAATTACTTCAAAACGCGAAGTTGATTTCCCGGCAATTGGTAGAATAAATAATGACAGGTTGAATTAATAAGCATATATGTGAAACACAAACTATATAATGTGACAGGTGGTACGATATTTTTTTCTACACAGAAATGCTTCTTTTTCTCAAGATTAATATTAACAAAATTTTAATCTGAAAACAAAGTTGTGTAATATAAGTGGAGCTTCAGATGTCAATAACGTGCAAATATTCTTTTGAATTCTGTGTATTAAATTCGTTAAATTATGATCTGCAGTCACTAATTTAACCTTTGCTACAGTGTGAGAAAGAAAAATTTATTTATTCTTTTGATAACTTCATCTACCAATTAACGACCAACGTGCATTCAGTTTGTTGAGATACCTTAAATTCGTTTTAACACATGGACGTTTGTTAAATCATATGCCGAGAGTCGGATATTATATTAAGTCTAACAGTATTAACGTTTGGAGATATTTACCTCAGTAGGTCTTAGTCACCGCTCCTCATTTCGATTTCAATAGATAGAGAAACATTATGCTGGCTTGAATCAGTGGAGCTTGACATTATAAATACTTAATTCCAAACAAAAGGATATTTTCGAAAATAAATAAAGTCGATTTATTGATATTTGGGAAAAGTGAAGACCTGCAGAGAAAAGATGTGTGCAGAAACTGCGGCGACACGAAAATATTAAAAAATTAATGATCTTTTAGCTATAAATTTTTTATCTTAATCGTAAGACTATCTACCAGGTCATAATTAAGTTGCAAAAAATTTGGGGAAAATTATTTAAATGATGAGTCAAAACAAACGGAGGAATAAAATAATATTGTACTGCATTTCGTCATTCGCATGACCCCACGGTTTTGAAAATGGGTAGCAATAATCGAAAAGCGAGTTAACATTAATTTTAATAATGCCATGGGGTTATTCATTCTTAATATTCTCAGTAAAGGGAAATAGTATCACATTTGGGATAGTACATTTTTTAGATCATAAGAGTATATTGAAATTTTTGAAAACGGTGATCGATAGAAGTACGTAAATTAAATTAATCCAAGTGATGGCTCGATTATTAGTATTGACTCATTAATTTTTCCACTAAACAATGTCTGAATACAATATCTTTTGACAATTTCGATTTTATTTATTTAGAAATTGTCTGGAGCATACAAGTGGGATCATTTACGATTACCTTTTCTGAGCTTTGACGTTTTTTATGTAACTTTTATTTTGCGGTATTCAGCTCTGAAAGTTATATCCGTGAAAACATTTTCTCTTCATTTCGTCAGATAATAAAAAAAAGTGGTTGCATGATCAAATTCTTCTCTACACGCGTGAGTTGAGCTTTTTAACGTCTAATTAGGTCAAATTTATTCGAAACAATTGGCAAGAAAACCCTGGCAAACCTAGCAGTACTCAGAAACATAAATGTGTACTATTTTTCCATTTGAGTTCTCATGAAAAACCTACATGTTAAGGTAAATCAGCAGCACGACGCCAAAATACAATAAAATACTTCATTTAATTGAATGTGTCTATAAAGTAAAAATAATACTTTCAGCATTTAGAGTTGAATGGGATGATATTGCAATGAAATCTCGTTTTGAATGAAATGTCCATATTTTTAAAATATTTATTGAATTTTTTCACCTTTTACGGCTCAGGATTTATCACCCGCTGTGTTTTTCCGGTGATAAGTTGCCGGCCCCTGGGTTTTAGTATATTTCAAAGTGGAGATAAGTGTTAGGGTGGATACACATGTTGATATGTTTTTAAAAGATCAGGCTTAAAGGTTCCTTCTCTCTAGGCTGGCATGACTGTCGTTACTGATCAAACAGACTTAGGATAAACGGCGAAATTCGGGTTAATTTTAAATTTGTTTATTGTATGCCGATAGAACTTTTTTTCTCCTTTTAAAAGTTTAAAATCATCAGATCACATGGTCCATATAAGATGATCTTCGAGACTTCACAAGTAGATTCTTTTATTAACAAAAGTACTGTAGATTTAAATAAACTAAAGTACTGTCTTCATTTCATATGATGTTTCGCCATTTTGCAACCATTCGATTAGGCAAATAATGTACTATAATATCAGAGAATCTTTCAAATAAAATTAACCATGAAATTTAGTCCAAAACCCTCCTTATCTAAAGGGATATATAATTCATTACTCAATATGTTTTCTCTATGTGCAGTCAATAACTAATACTTAATTGTAAAATGGAAAAAGTCTAACATAATTTGAGTTTAAAAGTGAATGCAGGAAAAGATTAACCGGCTTCAGCAATGGTGCCAACAGATGCCATTCTCAGTTATAAAAATCTATCCTCCATTAATCTAATGAGTTCTAACGCCACGTCTAACCTCTAAAATCGTGAAAATTTGCAAATTTAAAGGATTTCCCGAATGATAAAGAGCTATTAAAGTTCAAGCTGAAGGAAACTATACTAAATCCAGGCGCTTTGTGTGTAGTTACGCCGGAAACGTGTCGTTTGATATTAAAGTATATGGTTCTCGAGTCAACAAGGCCTAAACAAAGTATTCAAAGAGTATTCTAGTTATTAACAAATTAATCATGAGAAATTTCTCCACTGCGGAAACTTGCTATTTTGACCATATGGTCTGTGTTGATGATGACCCAAATTATTGTGGTGTCCTAAAGTTGCACGACCTTGTCCTGTGATTTTATTTGTAAGAATGAAACTTAGATCTGATTTTGGAAATAGTTCTTGATTTATTTAAAAAATAAGTTAGAAACCAGTTTTGATTTAATATGAAATCTCAAAAGTTAAAATATGAGGAATGCTATTAAAGCTCAGAGTACTTTAATACTGTCCGTCGAAATATAGACACCTGGCTTATCAGTGGAATACCTGTCATTAGGAAGAGACCGATGTCTTATTGATTGATAGAATGAAGCGGTGAAGGAAGACTGAAAGATAAATTGATGACGTTAAACTTTCAGTAATGTACATTTCATTCTAAATGAATGAAGCAATAAAAGCTTGTAAACGCGTAGTTTTTTCTAATAACACAATTTCGGCACTGTTTCTAGTCCGTTTTGAATAATTTTGACCTACTTGTTCACTACGTATCAGGTTGTAACAGGAGTTCTGTCCATTTGTAAAATTTGAATTAAAGTGAAAATTTTGTTAAAATACATTTAGTGTTCAGCATAGTCACAATTTTTATTAATTACATCTTCCCATCTTGTCATGAGCTTTCTGATCCCTTCTTCATAGAATTTAGCCTGTTTGGACTCAAAGGAGAAACTAGTCTCATGTCGACCTCCTGTCTTAAAGTAAGCCATTGAAGTCCCATTCAATGATTCAGTAAGCTCCTGAAAATATGAAAATCGATTGGTGCAAGATGGGGAGAATATGGTGGGCAGTGCATGACTTCTCAGCCAAATTCTTCAGCGAGATTCTTGATTGCTCTTGAAGTGTGGGGTCTGGCATTGTTATGGTGCAGAATCACTCCTTTTTGATTGATCAAGGTAGACCATTTTTTCTGTAAAACAGCTTTTAAAGGAGTTAACTGCTAACAGTAAACTTCAGATGTTATTGATTGATTGTCACCCATTAGTTCATAATATACAAGTCTCTTCAAATTCCACCATACACAAAAGCATTTTTTTCTAGTGCAGTCTACTTTTCGGTTGTGGAACTGGCTTTGGACCACGACATGGCCACTGTCTTTTGCGCTCAACATTGTTGTAAAGGATCCACTTCTCGACGCTATCAGTTATGATTCGGTCTAAAAAAGGTGCCTGAGGTTCAGTTCATAAGAACGCAATGAAGGACAACAGGTCACACACTGTCGCTTGTTGATTTCTGACAGATCCCATTTCCCATGTGGGATCCATTTCCCAGCCAAGTCTTTTCATTTCCCTATATATGGTCATATGGCGGCTTACGTTAAAGGTTTTGGTCAGTTCTCTAGTAGTGCAGGTTGGATTTTCATCAATGGCAACTCGCAATTGCTCAGAAGTGAATTTTTCTGAACATCCTGTTCTCGGTTCGTCTTTCAGACGGAAGTCATCCTTTTTGAAACGTGAAAACCACTTGCTGCAGGTCTTTTCATTCACATCATCATTTCCATAAGTGTTTTAGAGTGTATTTGCTGTTGAGCTTGCCATATTTCCTTTGAGACATTGAAATAGTAAGATATGTCTAATATGCCCTTTATTTGGAGTGAAAATTAGAGCTAGAAATTGTTATTAAAAAGGATAATTATCACAAAATCAGAAAGAAGAAGTAATAATTTATTTATTATCATAGAAAAGCATACAACATCAACAAGGTAAATTGAAATAATTGTGCACTAAACACAGCTCAAAAATTGGACAGAACTTCGGTTACAACCTGACACTAAAAAATCACAGTTGATTTAAAGTCGGGGAGAGAGATAAGACAGAAGTGCAGTTGCTCCAAGGTCGTTTTTATTACTATCCACAGTAATACAAAAACATTTATGATTTCTCTTTGTGGAAGGTAACTAACATCAAATGACAGTAACTCCAACAAATGATAAAGGGAAGGGAATGAAGAAGGTACAAAGAGCCAAGTACAGGTACATTTAATTTTTGGACTTGGGATGTACGACACTTACTAATTGGGCATTTCAGGTACCGAAATTCAACTTTCATGATTCGTCTCCTGGATTACAACAAATGCTTGTCTACGAAGTTCAGGGCTTATTGACCGATATTATTTAATAAAAAAGGTCAGTCTCGCTACTTCAGTTCATTTTTTTCTTCAAATGGTTGGACAGGTACATGATTCTACTGGACATTCCGCAGTTTACAGTTTCAACATAGGATAGATGAGATCGCTAACAGAGCTCCACAACCCGTGTCCACTCATGGTGAACTTTTCACACAAGATGAATTCAATAATGCAGATCTTTTATTAATTCAACGAACGTTAGTTATATTATTATAAGTCGACTGAAGGTCGACACACCACCGAAATGATGACAGATACTGTTCCGACTTTCTGTCCAGCAGTCAGGAGGGATGTGCGCCAGCTTATCGATAAGGATGATGAGCGATTTGTTTATCCCAAGACCAAACATAAAATCTGTGAATTCGAGCAATTTGTCGACATCCGGTCACGCAACAAATTGAACGAGTCATCTCATAAAGAGTGTTCTAGAAATCTAATAGCATAATGGCATGACTATTTATGGTCTCAGAGAGCCTTACTAAAATTGTGAGACTTTTACAAAGCTTCGTTGAAATGCTGTGTTCATTGAACTTACTTCTACTCCCTCGGACAATATACCTATTAGTTTTTTTCTTTAGAGATTGGAAGGCAAAATAAGCATTGAATTACTCCCTTTAGCTGAAGAACGACTGGAGATTCGTTTTGCCAAAACGATTGTTTGCCTAATTTTTGTAATACTTTGGGATTTTGATGAAAATGAAGCATTTTAATTACAGTTCCATTAGTAATTAACGCGTGATAGGATGTGAAAGGAGCATTACCAACTACCAAATATTTCCGTTCAAACATATTTGTGAGAATTTAATGTTTGCATTGTCCGCTTCCGTATGCAGAATTAAGTGCACAATCGGAACGCGAAAACTATTTTAATGGATGCGGATATCAAATATTAACTAAGATAATATTAAAGGGACATTTTTGTCACTTACAAACGCTGATTGGTCACAGTCTTATTACTCACTGCACAACGTAAACCACCCTAAGCGTATGGGACCAGGTGAAGCATCAGACCACGTAGCGTCCGTTAAGGGGGAGCCATGCTGAGGACTAACACAAATCGAATTTCCACCACAGATTTGTAAATGCCCTTCAAGCGGACAAACATGTCAGCATTCCAGGGATATTGAAGGAAGAGAATGTTCTAGATTCTTCGTTCTATTTATGGACTGTGCATGAGAATTGTGACTAACAGATCCCATAAGACACAGAGTTTATCATTAAAGATGTATTCTGGTACTCTTCGGACTTCAATTTTGTGGCCGCAATTTAGCTTGTAGGGGATGCTACACAAGGAAGACATTTTGTTAAACCTTAATAATCCTCTTAAGAAGTCCAACTAGCTACTGACAAATACAACTAGCCTCTAGTAGAGTGCCCTAGCACAAATTTGCCTCCAAAATTGGCTAGGTTATGCTCAAAGTACCAAGAATAAAGTATTAAGTGGAGAGTGTGTATTAAAAATCATGGCTGATTTTCACTATGTCTAGCCATAAAACGCTTTAGGAATCAACGCTTCGGTGTAGTCATATTGACCGCTGATTGGCTGAGAAGACCACTACCTGCACAGCTGTATTTGATTGCTACGTTGTCAGTAACACCCGCGCTTTCCAGAATGGTATCTCGTGCACGAGATTCCCTTGGCTGGCCTTGGTAGCGTCGTAAACTCTATAAACTGCCCTGGAACGGGGTTAGGTTATTCCAGACGTTTCGTTTAGCAGCTTAATACTGATAAAGGCATTTTTAAATCACTAGCAGCACTGCTTTCAGTTAATAGTTCACATTCTCTGTTTTCGTCTCGAAATTTTTTGTGCGCGCCTGTAGAGTAGTGGTTTATTTATACATCTCTCAAAGCAGGGGTCAGTGATGTTATTCTCACAGATAAATATGTAGTAAACAGAGTGACTAACTCCATTGGCTAAGGTAAGATTGTAGAATGGGTTTCCCAACAGAGAGATTCTAGAATTTTGCTAAAGACTGGCATAAGGGAAGAATTTTTTCTTTTATACATTTAGGAGTTATCATTATCGTTTTTTAATATAATTCCCCTCTCCATATGTAATGTACATTTTAAACTACTGACGAGTTAGTTGTATGCTGGACAATTACTTTTCGTAATTTATAAGTTTAAATTGACTTTACAGTTAATTTAAGTGTATGGTCAGTGTTTCAAAATACGAAACCGACTTAAGTGGACAAAATTTAGCAGACTAGAACTAACGTTAATAGTTGTTCCAATTGGTTTATACAAAATTACGGTCTACGAACTACTTTTACCGAATAAGCAGGTACACGTATAAATGCGGGGAGTTATTTTATATTTTTACATGCACCTATGATGTTAAAAAAACTCATTCAGTCAGACCATTGTTTAACAGACGCGTATTATATATTTTAATTAGCATTAAGTTCTTTAATTTTTTTCAAGTATCTAACTTAAATTTAAATAATCTTTTGGCCATTTACTAGGAATTTTTTCAACCGCTTGAACATTATTCATATGCGCGTTGTTTGATGAAATGTTATGAAATTATTTTTATATTAAAATGGTTAATAAAATGTTCTCTGCTCTCTGGAAAAAACGAACAAGGAATACCTAAAATTGTGATAATTTTAAGTGTTACTTAAATATATATAGTAACTTATTTTAATGCAAAACTTAGAATCCCGAAAAAATACTTAGCAGGTGACAATGTTTTGTCCTATGGTAGAATGTAAATGCAGGAAGCATTTTACCAAGACAATAATTTCAGATTGTAGAAGCAGGAATAATGATTCGAAAATTAGCAGGGAATTTATTAGAATAGTCAAATGATTCAAAATACAACGAAGAAAATTTACGATAAATGGGAGATAAAGTCGTAAATTTCGATCACTTTATCAAGTTACATCTACCGATTCATTGTAGCAATCTTAATTTCTCCTCAAAAATGAAATAAATTTGAACAAATATTTGAAGCAGCCTAAATTATCGGTCGCTATCGAATGTAGATACTTAAATAATGAGATAAATAATTATAAGAGTTTGTTTAAATGTCTATTCTGATCTTACCTACTTCGATCATGAATCAAAGTGGTAATATTAGTCGTTCGCTTAAATCAACTGATCAATAACCTCCAAATGTTGTAACTTCAGCTCTCCTAAATACAAGGCCCAGATCGTGAAAATTGAACTATGGAACAATCGAGCACTACCTTTTTTAAAACGTGGATAACTAAATACCCCCGGACCTCTCGACCGCTATTTTTCACTGAACCGACTTGTAATTTCGCGTGTTAAGTTACGATCTCGTGATTAAAACTTACAAAATTTATTTGAATTTCGGTGGATTATAATGGTGAGTGCGTAGTTTTAGAAGCACCTAAATTATTCGGCATTTGATTTTGAATTTCTTATAAGGATTTCACACGGGAATATGAATACTGTGTTAGTTTATGCTTGATGATATATATTTTTCCTTTAGGAGAAAATTTGGACCATCTCACATGTGAATTATAAGATTAAGCTATTATGCCATTTAAATGTAGAAATTAATATTAAAAATTATATTAAATGAAATTATTAGGGTGAACTATTCAATTGTGCCTAGTTTGCTATGGAATTTCGATTTGATAAAGCAGTCGACCTATGGATTCTAGAGCTCAGATTCTCCAAGTATGAGTCTCCTGATTCCCTGATCACTGCTTCTAGTTATTTAAATACCCCCTCTTCATGAATTTCCAGGTCTTAAATGCTTGAATATTTCCCCATGATAAAAATATGTAGAGCTTTTTAGCTCTCTATGGAAGATAATAAATGAAAATGAGCGCATACTTAAGTTGGCGGTGATGTACTCGCCTCGAAAAGTAAGCGTCCAATCCTGAAATTTAAAAATGAAAGAGCGGACAATTAAGCAAAAAATTGACAAAATTATGAGTCCAAAATCCTAATAAAGAGTCGTTTTTGCCCTGTCTTAAACCTCTTTTGCTAATCGACGCCTACTAAAAGCCATTTATAAATTAACTATTTTCTAATAGCCAATGGGTAATATAAGATCATTTCTTCAAATAATTTGTCTGTTCACTAAGTCCAATAAATATCAGAGTTCATAGTTTTAAACGTTTAGTCTTTATCTGATGGATAGGTACAGTTTTCAGTACACCAGTCAGATCGTTTACACTAAATACTATGGTGGATTCTGCCATGTTGAGATTATGTTAGCTTGTATTGCTATGCTAGCATCTTTGCTGCTAGGACAAATGCACACATAATGCAAATTTCAGCTTATACTGACTTAATAATCTATGTCTTTGGAGAAGGTAGTGGTACAACCAAACCCTTTGAATTTGATTTGTTCTGATTTACCCTTTCCTGCATTCCCTCCCTATTGATGACACTTGCTTCAATAACAAATACTTTTGATATCTTTGGATTTGAAGACGGACATCTTTCCCTCCGCAATTGGTTTATCGAATGCGAAACACCCCTCTTACCTAATAGTGTCTCTCAAAGGATTTATTTTAATAAAATGTGTTAGACATATTAGGCACTTACAAGTGAACAATTTTTCGACTGGAAATCACAATATTTCAGATATTTAATATCAACATTTCTCTTTTATTCTTTAGGTGACTTTTAACAGTTAACAGGAAAATAATTGCCGAAAAAATTGTAATTTACCAGCATTTAATTTGATTTAGCAAATCTCATAAGATTCAGAAAATTGATGGTACTAATCTAGTTAATGAAATGGGGACGGTGCAGTTATTACAAAATCAAATAATTTATTTTGTTACTCTTCTCTCTTATGCATTAAAAATCAGTATTCATGTAATTCGGCTTAAAGAGAGCACATGCATTTAAACAAAAATAAGAACATAGTTTTGAATGTTTTCTTCCTTAAATTTTATTTTGTAACACGATAAAACATTAAAAGGTTAGGAATTTTTCACCTTTTCTGCCTTCCTAAAGAAATTTTCTTTTCTTGATCAAGTTATTTTAGTACCTATCGAAAAAGTCTTTGATCTAAGTAGGCAAGAAAGTTTGTTACTTGTTTATTTCATAAACTGAATGAAAATCATTTTGAATTTATCCCCGAAGAAATATATAAGGGTTTGTTTTAAAATAACCGTTTGTGTCTGCGAACATACTAACCTGTGTCAACTATTGGGTTAGCCAAACTCGACTGGTTTGTGTGATTGTCAGAAATCTGGATATTAGACAGTTCCCATCTCACTATCTGACCACTCTGCTGCCTTCATAGTCTTAACATGGCACAAATACTAGGACTTGATCTAGTTAAGACGTGTTCTATCTGAGTCACCCAGATTTTTGCGGTTAGTTCTTAGTATGTTGCGTTTGTGCTACACTACAACGACACTAACCTGAGACACGTGACTTTCTCTAACTTGCATTCCCAGTATATTTGCTATACACGTCCCTATATAAATGCTCCATAGAAGGTACTAGGACGCTCACTAGCCCACTCTACCCTTCCTTCCCTATTATGTCCCAATGAGACTCCATCCAGTCAATTCATCTATTTCACGTTGCTTTATGTATTTTGATCCCACTGCAAATCTAGTTCAATATTGGTTACAAATTCTCGATTTCACTTCTGAATAATAAAATCTACAGCTTTGGATACAGACAAAATTAATCTTAAGAAAATTATTTCTGAATCGTGAGTGAATATGAGTGAGATTTGTTGTACCAACCCATCTAATTAATTGGCCGTTGGAAAGGACAAAGTTACCAGGATGGCATAGTTAACCACTCAAGTTCAAACATCACAAGCATGAGATCACTTAAGAAATTGAATATCAAGTTTCAAAATTTAAATCGCCCTCAAAATTACCAATAATAAAAAAATCTGGGAAATGATATCTGGCTCGCTGTCCCTATCTAATAAATATCATAAAAGATCAATGTTTAGATATTTCAAGCTGACTAATTATCGTCTTTTAACAGAGGTTTCGTACACCGAGGGGGAATGGATCACTTTTAATAAATGTGTGAAGAAATATAAGTTTGATTGAAAATTACAGTAACATCGTGCAAACCTATTCTACCATATCGATATAAGTAGCACTTAAATAATTTTCGCATTTAACTTTGTTCCCAAGTCTTTCACGAAGCATGCTATTTGTGTTGCTCTTATTCCAGCTATTCTAAAGAGTTTTTGCAAGAGAAGAATGTATTTTTCTAGATCAGCACATGATCCTATTATCTTGCTGTTTAGCTAGGCAGGTTGTAATGATTTAATCCGAAATTTGAGACTGCATGTGAGAAATGTACACAAACCTTATTTTTATGGCAAAGTAAAACTGTACTATAACTTTGAGAGTTTAAGATAAAATTTTTAATGCAGATTGAAATAGATTAAGGTGGGGGCTTACTTTATGTAGTTTAGTTTATGTGAAATTTATAAAAAGACATTTACTGAAAAATCTCGTTATTGCTCCACCGAAAATTTTTTATAAGTGCCCCGTGTGCAGGGTCTTTTTTAAATATAATAAATGCAGACTGATTTGAGAGGTTTACTTTTCATCAACAACCTGTTTGAACTGCACTTAGTGGCTATAATTTTTATATGGATTTCAATCACTTTTAATAAATAGGGGAAGATTTATTTGGGTAATTTGATGTTGACGCAGATAAAGGCACAATTTTTGATTAAGTTACTAACTTCCCTCCCTCCAATATTGTATTAAGGTGATTTTGTTTATTTGAAGTAGATTAAAGTCCTTTTAAAGTGATTTTATTTTGTCAAGCATAATTGCATTGCTAATATATATCTGAACAAGAATTAGCAGGGAAAAGAAGTGAGGATTAAGAGAGGCAAATATTACATCCAATAAGAAATTGCAAGAATTTATCGATGTTCAGCGGATTTGAAGACCATAAAGGACATTCCGTCGACTGAGAAGAATACAAAGTGGTCTTTAATGTAGGCGACCTCGCTAAAAGAGAAATGTTATGTAAGCGTATGAAAGGCAGTGTATCAGCTAACCCGCATTAGTCACTATCCTAATTTCTGGAGATTTGTTATGCAAATGAAAGTCTTCTCTTCTGTTTGTAATTAATTAATTCCTCTGAGATAACGAACCTAAGGGCCCAACTAATCAGTACTGCTTCAAATGAAGTTTAATTTTAGTTACACAACTGAAACTATTATTGGGTATTTGACTTCAAAAAAAAACTAGGCCTAGAACATACCTGCCGAATCTTTGGCCACAAACACAGCTCCATGTACCAGGATATTGGTTCTCAAGAGTTTTTCGGACTGAAGAGGCCATAGTCTGTTCCCTATTATTGGTGTTTCCATAGCTGTTAGCATCTTGGAGGGCCTGCCTGGCAGCGCGTTGGCAGAATTTGATCATTTCATTATTCATGTCCTGCTTGTAGATTTCATCCTTGATCATATTACTGTTCATCATTCTGACAGTGGTGCTGGCGCTAGCTTGCAAAGATTCACTTGTGTTCTGCGCGCCTCTATTGACGTGAATGCAGTTATAAATGAAGCACTAACTGCGTTATTCGATCGAACTCAATGGCTTCATTCTAATTGGCTAACCTCGAGCACTTCGTGTGCATGTGTACAGATAGGCGTAATTACCAGCACCGTTAAAATAGATGGCTTCTTTGATAGCCAAGGCTGGAAAATAGGCTTGGGAAGACTGTAATAAAAAAGAATTATCAAATTATTATTTCGATTCCGCCATTATTAAAGATCGATATGATTAAAACTCCAAAAATTAATTAAATAAAACTGCAATAAAATTGTGTAATTAAAGATGGGAAAAAATACCGTATATGACCCTTTAAAAGTTGATTCAAAATAAAAATATTAAAATTTTCTTTTTTTCAAGAAATGAAAAGTAACTATAAAAATGAAAGGGCTATATTAATGCGATGACTTTTTTGAAATTTTGGAGAGGATGAATATTGAATTATCAACAAAATATTTCACATTTGAAATAAATTGATGCTTTATCATGTTCTCGAGAGTTTCTGGACGGAAATCGAATAGTTGAAATATTGAACATTTATTGATGTGAAGTCTTTTAAAAATGCAGTTTTTAATATTCAATCCAAGTCAGTCTCCAATCACACTTTGCCAGCTATCACTCTACACCCCACCAAGAGAAGCCTCAGCTGGATCTCTAATAATTAGCCTTAGAAAAATAAAATGTGATTTCATTAAATAAGGGGCATATTTAAAAAACCTTTGGCAAATGAAAAATAAAGATAATTGAAGGACAATTCTAAATGAAAACGGCTTTATTAGCTTAATTTTGTAGCCAAAACTTGTAATGCGATGAATTAGATGATTATCACAATCAAACGCTCATGAATTCATGAATTTCTGCTCAAATTTTATAAGCACATTAGTCTTAATGAGATTTTCCATCTTTATTGGATAAACTGATAGCTTGTTACCTATTCAGATCACAAATCCTACCGAATAAAGTTTGGCAGCAAGATGAAGACGTATTTCATAAGGATTTCATTGCAGTATTGATGAAATCTTCGTAATTCAATATTCATCCCTAAATGAGCGCATTTTTCGAAAATTGGGCACAAAGCTTAAAGCATTTCTTAGTTCATTTCTTATGACTTTGTTTCGGCAAATCTATCCTATTACATAATCATGTCATATACAAGATGATATAGAGGTAATAAGCATATCCAAGCATTCAAGTTATGTTCAAGAACGTGTTAAATTATAGGACCACTTTCAGCTTATACAACTTGAGCGATATGCAATAACAACGATTTGAGTGGTATAGCCACAAGTTTATTCATCCTGGGCGATTTCAGGTGTAAATTTTCTCCTGGTATCAAGAAAATTGGATCAGGTTTGTGGGCAATGTGACGGGTGATTTCAAACATTGACTTATGCAAATTAGTTCAATCATCCCCAGATGAGCTTCTTAATTACTCTGAAGATGAAAAGATAAAAAGCAAAAGGGAAATCTTTACTTTCAAGAACTAAATTATTGTATTTTACGTTCCTTACCCTCCGGTAAATGAACTTCTGAATACTTAACATATTCATGTCCGAACCGTATGCAAGTATGTTCAGCAGTATATCAAATAAGAAGTTTGAAAATCAGTTGCACCAGTACAAAAGCAGCCATGGATTGCTCCAGAAGTACATGCACAGGTCGATGGAAAAATTGTCAAGAACTGACGCGCAAAACTCATGGCCACAGATTCTATAATGGAGTCCTGATCGGCTGGAGAAGTTATAGGCTAGTTATCAATGTATAGTATGAAAATCAGATGCTATTTCATTTAATGTCTCCTTTTCTCATATTCCTTATTTAATCAAAATGATAAATAGTTAACTTGTTTGCGGTTTAATAAAGCGTTTTACGCTCCAGTCACCCTGAAAATTATCATAGAGTACAACCGATGTTTTGTAATATCCACAAAGATATATGTTAGTCATCTACTTGATTACAAGATCTTCTTAATGAGTGGATCAAAGTAGACTTGGCGTATGGAATGTGTGATGAGTTATTAACTGACACATTAATTATGAGGTGCCAGACATACATATATGTTGAGTGTCATGGATCTTGTTGGGTTTCTACAACGACTCTAACATCGATATCATAGTAAGCACCAGTCCATTGCCCCTGGGATATGGAGAAGAGATAATTATTACAAACTACTATTATTATAAATTTCTATGGAGATGCCAAAATGTACTGTTTTAATTGTGGATATAACCTTAAAAAGTGATATTAGGGTCTGTTCAAGGAACCTCTGAGGCAGTCAGAATGGAGATAAGCCAAAATCTGGACTGTGTTTGGACTCTGATATCATCAGATTGTCTGCAGATTTAGGTTTTACATTTTACATTCATCTCTTTCTTATTAATATCATCATAGCGAAAATTCATGTGATTTCTTAGCCACCTTCGTTTCGAATAGGTATAAAAACGCAAAACTTATGATCACATTTATCCAAATTTCTAATCATAAATACAATTTCCTAATTAGTTTTTATTTTAGGATAAATTGACACGATTCTGTACGAACATTACTGGGTGGCAGAAGCAGCTATCTTTCATTGAACCAACTTGGAATTAAATGTAGGTGAATTTTTCAAAATGCACTTTTGTTATGTGCGCATATTAGAAGGGTTCTCCAATTGTTCTACTAATGGCACACCTATTGTTTTGATTTTTAAATTGCGTCACGTTTACTTTACGCTCATGAGATATTTACTCAAATCTTCACATGATACTATGACCTTAAGCAAGAAATACGAACAGAGTATTACTTTTGTAAACTCTCGTCGAAAGTACTTCCGATAATATTTGTCAATCTATTGATGAACCTAACCCATGAACGGATGCAAGACCTTAAGTTTCCCTATCGAAGGTGAGAAATCTGCTTAAAGAGTTCGAGATTTTCTCTATTAAATTACTAAGTGCTGAATGATCTTTTGCCACCAAGATACTTGTTATGTCTATCTATCTGCAACCTCCAAGAGTCCGACATAAAATAGTTTGACACCTCAGGACTGGGGATTATGCTCCGACAGACGATGTATTTATAGAGGTTAATACATTCAGAAATATTGGGGTCTGTTAAATTTGTAGAAATGCAATAACATTATTGATTTTATTGTGTTCTAACAAAATGTTTTGAAGAAGTAACCAATTTTAGTGTTAAAACGATTTACTTTTTACCACATATATGAAACATATTCTCATAAAGCGAAGCTTACATAATTAATGCCATGTTTAATGAAATATGTCAGTAGACATATCCTCATATGTAAACAGAGATGATTTCCAATACAAATATGTTTTATCCGTGTCATATAATATCTTCACATCTAACTTAAAACTCTTTCATGCACCCCTGGATGTCGTGAATAAACTAAATGATTTCACTTTGAGTCAACTGCAGTGACCTATGCTTTGTTAGCCTCATCTACTTACGTATGGCTCACAGACAATACAAATAACACGATCAACAGTTTACTTAAATTAATAGGTCTCTGAACTCTGAATAATGAGAACTTGAACTCGCATAGAAACAGTGATCAAATGGTGAAAACTGGGATCAGATACATTAAAAAGTGAAATAACCAATTTTGAGGATATAGATTACAAAACGCTTCCGTAATTATGAACTTAAGATTTCCGATATTATGACTTCATTATATACTCTTATTTGATGTCCCGTCTCAGTCTTCACTACACTGTTTTGATAATTCTAGTGTTCTCATGGAAACCAATGATTAAAACCGGTAAATTTTTAAAATTATTTACCAAACCATGATGACCGATTAAAAGTTGAAGCTTTTATCACTAACTGTATTTATTCAACAGTCGAGACTACTACTAATATCACATATCAATATTTGTACATACAAATAAACATCCACCGAACCCTGTTCCCCTAATTAGTATTAAGGAACCATATAAGGAAGTTCAGAAATATACTTGAAAAGGTATTTCACTGATGGAAACATATGAACAAAAGGAACAATGAAGCAGTAGAAATTAAAGTAAGGTATTAAAACTGTTTGCAAATGTGACTTTTAGATTTGGGTTTTGAGTGTTTTATTTTTCGAGTATAGTCTACTGCTTCTTATTCTAATGTTCCAATGCCCAAATTTCGGTGTTTGCCCCTCACATTTTCAGAGTGAATTCAGTATCCAAATTTTTTAGATCTACTTATTTATTCTTCCAAGATAGTTGATTAGATAACTCTGGCAGTTAGAGTTATGGCAGATAAATGCCAAAATATAAGATATTAAACTCAATATTTACTTAACACTCATATCTCGAGGCTCTGGAAATATTATATTATCAAACAATCATCCATTAGTTTCCAAAACTAACTAAAAAATTGGACAGAACTTCGGTTACAACCTGACACTAAAAAATCACAGTTGATTTAAAGTCGGGGAGAGAGATAAGACAGAAGTGCAGTTGCTCCAAGGTCGTTTTTATTACTATCCACAGTAATACAAAAACATTTATGATTTCTCTTTGTGGAAGGTAACTAACATCAAATGACAGTAACTCCAACAAATGATAAAGGGAAGGGAATGAAGAAGGTACAAAGAGCCAAGTACAGGTACATTTAATTTTTGGACTTGGGATGTACGACACTTACTAATTGGGCATTTCAGGTACCGAAATTCAACTTTCATGATTCGTCTCCTGGATTACAACAAATGCTTGTCTACGAAGTTCAGGGCTTATTGACCGATATTATTTAATAAAAAAGGTCAGTCTCGCTACTTCAGTTCATTTTTTTCTTCAAATGGTTGGACAGGTACATGATTCTACTGGACATTCCGCAGTTTACAGTTTCAACATAGGATAGATGAGATCGCTAACAGAGCTCCACAACCCGTGTCCACTCATGGTGAACTTTTCACACAAGATGAATTCAATAATGCAGATCTTTTATTAATTCAACGAACGTTAGTTATATTATTATAAGTCGACTGAAGGTCGACACACCACCGAAATGATGACAGATACTGTTCCGACTTTCTGTCCAGCAGTCAGGAGGGATGTGCGCCAGCTTATCGATAAGGATGATGAGCGATTTGTTTATCCCAAGACCAAACATAAAATCTGTGAATTCGAGCAATTTGTCGACATCCGGTCACGCAACAAATTGAACGAGTCATCTCATAAAGAGTGTTCTAGAAATCTAATAGCATAATGGCATGACTATTTATGGTCTCAGAGAGCCTTACTAAAATTGTGAGACTTTTACAAAGCTTCGTTGAAATGCTGTGTTCATTGAACTTACTTCTACTCCCTCGGACAATATACCTATTAGTTTTTTTCTTTAGAGATTGGAAGGCAAAATAAGCATTGAATTACTCCCTTTAGCTGAAGAACGACTGGAGATTCGTTTTGCCAAAACGATTGTTTGCCTAATTTTTGTAATACTTTGGGATTTTGATGAAAATGAAGCATTTTAATTACAGTTCCATTAGTAATTAACGCGTGATAGGATGTGAAAGGAGCATTACCAACTACCAAATATTTCCGTTCAAACATATTTGTGAGAATTTAATGTTTGCATTGTCCGCTTCCGTATGCAGAATTAAGTGCACAATCGGAACGCGAAAACTATTTTAATGGATGCGGATATCAAATATTAACTAAGATAATATTAAAGGGACATTTTTGTCACTTACAAACGCTGATTGGTCACAGTCTTATTACTCACTGCACAACGTAAACCACCCTAAGCGTATGGGACCAGGTGAAGCATCAGACCACGTAGCGTCCGTTAAGGGGGAGCCATGCTGAGGACTAACACAAATCGAATTTCCACCACAGATTTGTAAATGCCCTTCAAGCGGACAAACATGTCAGCATTCCAGGGATATTGAAGGAAGAGAATGTTCTAGATTCTTCGTTCTATTTATGGACTGTGCATGAGAATTGTGACTAACAGATCCCATAAGACACAGAGTTTATCATTAAAGATGTATTCTGGTACTCTTCGGACTTCAATTTTGTGGCCGCAATTTAGCTTGTAGGGGATGCTACACAAGGAAGACATTTTGTTAAACCTTAATAATCCTCTTAAGAAGTCCAACTAGCTACTGACAAATACAACTAGCCTCTAGTAGAGTGCCCTAGCACAAATTTGCCTCCAAAATTGGCTAGGTTATGCTCAAAGTACCAAGAATAAAGTATTAAGTGGAGTGAGTGTATTAAAAATCATTATCAGTTATCAAACAATCATCCATTCGTTTCCAAAACTACGATAAAATGTTATGCCTGATATAAGGGAACCACAGATTATGTGAAATTGAATATTCGCATATGGTCATCCGTATTGATATGCAAAACAGATTTCATGATGCGTTTTAATTTCAAAAACGCATAAAAACGATGCATCTTCCTATATTATTGTCAAAGGAAATTATTCCAGACCGAAAATATTGTTTATTACTCACCTGTTTTATCATTTTGAAGTTTTAATTTTATTTCTCTGACATTAGACGGAATTTTAGTAAAACACTTAAAATATATCTGCCGTTATTTATTGAAGTAAAGTACATTTATACTAAAACGAATATTTTTTAGAACACTGAGCAAATAAATTACTTATTTTCTTTTAAATCACCATGTGAGTGGCGAAAAGTGTTGCTTGTCAAATCACGCCTCTCGTCGTATTAATTCTGTAACGGCTTGGCAGGGTTTACATATAAGAAGTAAGCTATTGTAAGCCTATTACTTGGTTTGCTTAGCTCTAACTCTTTCACTACATCGTGTAATCCTCGATTCACGCATTTTGAGTGAGTCACTCGAGGAAAAATTGAGCATATTTTGCATTTACTTCACTTTACTTTTCGAATACATACCCACCGATCTGCACATACGCATACTGACAAAGATGAAATGCGCACACATTCAAGTCAACTCTGTGGCTCTCTCAATCGATTTCTCTACTGCTCTTTCTTTTGCGCTCACTACCTAGTGCTAGAGTCGGCTCTCTCTCTCTCTCAGCTACTTACATTGCCAAGTAACTCTGTGATGCGCATTCCTGCCCCACATATTCTGTTGTTACTAGACAACTTCTGCGTTGATTTAGTTAAAAATTACGCAGTTCTGTACTGGGCTTCATTATACGAATACTGGCCATTTTTATCATTTTGAAATCGCCCAGTGAAGTCGCTAAAATCGATACTGCATTGATCTTTACATTGCTGCGCAGATCGCTGAATATATTATATGAAATAATCCGGATTTTAATAGGTGTTAAAAGCCCCTTTTTAGGAGCAACAGTAAGAGATCGGAAGATAGCTGAAGAAAACTACACAAGACACAAAGCAAGTCCTCGGTATTACGTGTCTATTGTAAGGTCTTTAAATCTCCATACAGGAGACCTTGAAGATCTTGAGTGTCATCATATTGAGTCATATTGTATCAACTACAATTGTTTGGGTGGATAAACGAAATAAACTTGGCAACTGGGGGAAGTCAATTATACTTAAGTCGTCGTACCTCATAGGGAGTTTTTCACCTGCGATGTGGATACCACATCTACCATGCCAGTAAACAGTAATTTCGTCCTTGAGGGATAGATTTCGATCCTGGCAAGTGACCTGAAATGAAATGGTTCTGATTACTGCCCTCCTCCTAGTCTATTATTGCGCTGGACAACTTCTGCGCCGATTTCATTACATATTGCGCAGTTCTCTGCTGCGTTACTCTAAGAGAATATTGGCCATTTTACAAGGTTAACGTGGCTAGAACTCACTAAAACAGTCAAAAATCCATGCTGTGTTGTTTTGACCAATACAGGACTAAGGCTAAACTGTAGTGTATTTATAAATTAGAGTTGTATAAAATTTAACTGCTACATATATAATGCTTTCTGCTGTCGTTATATGGATACAGCAATAAGTGACTAAAGTCCAATAACTGGTACGGAGAGGGCTGCGACACTATTATCGATCGAATAACGAATAAATATCATTTCAAATGATTGACGATCCGATTGCCACCTTCGGATTGATGACAGTTTTGTCAACACTAGTTGTCAGTATTATCAAGGAAAAGAGTATCAGATACCTAGGAAACCACAGGCAGGACGTATATAAAAATGCCTTGACATGACACAGACTGCCGTCTTGAGCAATTTTCGTCAGCATCCTTTCAACAGCCTATAGAAAGTTAAAGCAAAATTATTCAGGATGCAGAGATATTTTCAATAGATAGGCCCAAAGGAACTCATGCAATAGACATCGGAATTCTGGACACAGTGGGCTTTTGGCCCAACTCATCTCTGACGTTTGGAATCGTCTCTGAAGATGTAACTTCACTCATAATGTCAAGTTGTGTTCTCTCTGGGGTCTTCTGAGTCTTTTTTATGTACTTTCCAGTACGTTACATGCGGTAATTCAAATCACGTGCAAAAGCTACCTGAACACAGGAAAATGCTATCTTTTGTATAAAGTTCAGAAGAATTTAATGGTTCATGTAGACTAATGCCCCAAATATAGCATGCACTTTAAAACTCATTAGCCAACAAGAGTTTAAAAATTAATATCCGTAAAAATATAAATGCCCTAAATTTCACAGAACTCCTTCAAAAGCTATGCATAAGAGTAAGTATTTATGTGTTCGATTACCATTATATGTAGCGTGCAATTTTTAGATTAATGAGATCTCTGTAAAAGTTGTTTAAGTTCTTTCCATGAAACATGCAGTGAGTGATTTAAAAAAACCTTAATATCAATCAGAATATGAACTGGGTAAATGAAAATTTAATGTGATGTGGTACTAGTTTATTGCAGCTAAGAGATTTGTAACTATGAAGATGGTAGTGGCGTCAACATCTGATGCACACATTTGTCTGCTTCGAATGAATTGGAAGCAATTTTGAAATTCCCTAATAAATAGTTCAAATCAACGACAGAAATGAATGCCATCTATTATTCTTCAAACTCCAACTGAATCAAAAGCCCGAAACATTCTTATATCAAATAGATATCAGTCAAATAGTTTTCAAGCCTGCTTCTTCAAATACAAGTGATACAGTGCTTGGCGAGTACGTCTATCTGTGAGGAGGTAGATGCTTGCCGGTACACATCTAATGATGAATATGTTCAACCACTGGGTTAAAACCAGTCAAGTAGAATGGAAATCCAAAGCAAACTTCTTATTCCAGCAGCTCCACCTTCTCTATGCCCAGGTCAAGTGTGTATGCATCCTTATATCAGATTTATCGACTTTATTGCATTTTATTAAAGGCGATTTTTATATATGACTTTAACTTTCTGAGCTAGTGCGACTGCAGTGGCAAAATAAACTGCAAAGATTGGAAGACGACCGTACTTCACATAACTTAAAGACTAATTCTTGATTTGAAAAGATTGTTTTATATATATCAGTTTAGATAAAAATGAAGGTCAAGGTTCTAACTATATACTTCTAAAAAGGCATAAATGAATAACAGAAACAAAATTAAAAGCAAATCGGGATCCTTCATGGATGTAATTTTAAACGGCGTGTTAAAAGTAATGATGATTAAATTAGCACTTTTGAATCACAGAGAAAAATAAGCGACACTTGGCTCCACTGTTTAGAGAACTTGACTGCCATTCTTGTGAAGCAGATTCTCCACATTTAGTTCAAGTACCCTTAATTAAAAGATCTTCTTTGTAGAAACAATTATATTACCCTATCTGTTGCAACTATTTACAATGCAATGAATCAATTAATTTTTTATTCAAATGCTTTTTCCTGTGTATTAGGTAAAATTTTAATCTGAAGATGATTCGTGAAACTTGCGCTGGGAAGATTATCTGACAACTTTAAACTCGACATCAAAGGTAACTCCCCTTAATTCACTCACTCTGTTTTGAGTTGAGTAAATGAAACTGGTATCTGAAAAATATTTTTTTAAAAATAGTTTTAACAAGGGCATGATTATTTTTCGTGTAAAGTTGAACAGTATTTCCAAAGGGGTCACATTTGAAATTGGTGAATTAATCGATAAAGTATCATGCTCTCAGATGATTTGGCAAGTTCATATCAACATGTATTTTGCCTGAAATCATTTTTTGATATTAAAAGTAAAATAGGTACTGAATATTTCATTATCATGTGATTTAGAAGCATTTCCTAAAATTATTTCAGTCATTTACTTTTGCTCATATTTTCCTTTTAAAAATCGGTATGTAATACGCATCTTTAATTTTTAAATACGCTTCTAAATATTAAGCAAATTTTCAGAAATGTTTCCTTCAAAACAAAACAAAGTGTACAATTTCTGAAAGCCAAGACCCCAGTGAGTGAATATCAACAAATATTTACAACTTGTAAATTTTCTGGTACTGAAATTAAATAAGTAGCTTTGACCAAATTTCTGTGATTTTCAGATTATGAGCGCTTTGACCCATGGAATGCGAATATTACTCAACAAATTAGGCATCTGACAAAAGTAAGAATATTGATATTCTTTATATCATTAAGTTTTCAGAATAAAATGATTCGATGGTCATATTTAATTCTGTGTTGGAAGACGAAATAATAGTCACAATCTTATATAATTGTGACATTATATGCTGGTCATATGAAATTCCATTTATAAATTTTGAAATTATTAAAAATTTTCAGTTAGAATGACTGGATTTGAAATATATCATATTTTGATATAATGGAAGAAGTTTCTGCACCAAAATATTTAAAATGGCACTCTCTCCCAAAAATTTCAGGCCAGCAGAAGACAACCACGTCTACGATATCTACCAGGGAAATATCTGGGCGATCCAGGGGCAATAATGAAACCCTTCAAAGGTCAAGATTCTTCAATAGTACCAAAAGACTCTTCAGAAGGTAAGCAAATTATCCTCTGCGAAATTTCGAATTTGATAAACAAGTTAATTTCACAATAAATTATGTGTATTCTCATTGGTATCTTAGAAAGGCATATACTGTTAAAGTGCGACCTAGGATTTTTTCTAAAGATAATTATTTCAAATTTTTGACAGTTTGTAGGACGGTTTTTCTTTAATTGCAGACTTATGAATTGTTCAGAGTTTCTCACTTGATGTGCCACTTTAAAGACAAATAGTTCTAAATATATAGGAGCAATTTTAATTGATAATATTTTGGATATATTTGAACGAAGATATTGTCTAGTTATTTTGTTTTTCTTATATATATATATATATATATATATTACATCCATATTTATTCGTGTTTTGTTACTTTTAAACTATAATTCATGTAAGTGACATAAGAAATGTATATGAGGAAGGTATAATGGAAGTACATAATGAAGTTTTACATAATTTAAATTCTATAAGCATTTAGTAGTCCACTTTCTCATATAAAGTACAATTTACTTAGTTAATTCAATTTTAATTATTTGAGGTCTGAGTGTCTAGACGCTTTAATTTTCATGATATCTAAAACTTGTTGGCCAGCTGATTGGATCGAAGCTTCGGTTATGCTGCTCTAATTTATATATGTCTTCATATATATGTGGGCAGTTAGATGAAACTTTAGAAGTATTTTATTTTGGCCCCCACCAATTCTGCAAGTTACACCTTTTATCTTATTCCACTTTTCATTACGCTAGTGAGAAGGCAGTTATAATCAGTCAGTTTATAATTAGAAAGGTTCAAGGATAGAGTAGAAAAAAGACTAAAGAGACATAGTCGTGGTGATGAATTTTGATGCCGTGGATTCAGCGAAAGAATATATAGTTCTTTCATTAGCAAAGAGTAACAAATGGAAACAGATTAGCAGTAATACCGCTTATCGTGGACCTAGCAACGATTAGTCATGGGGTCAAATCGGCAGTATAATCATTTTAATAAAGATTAAACTTCTTGAGGACAAACGATGTTTCTACAAAAAAGATTGATGGCACATCAGGTAATGAAGCGTTTCAAGTTAGGCGGTAGGTGTGTAGTAACAGCCTTGTCCCATTTATAATCGGTGAGAACAGCGAATGCACTTTTAAAATAGCCGAACTCATTGGAATACACTCAGGTTGATCCCTTATAAATCACCAAAACAACATTTTTATTTATATCATTAAAATGTCTAGAAGAGAATAGAGCTTGCATTCGCCAATTAGCACGAGATGTGGTTATATCAACAATGATCTTGCCGTTGTCACTGGCAATGACAGTTGATTCCTTGCCACCACTTTACGATGACGCTGGTCAAAAATGTCCATATGCTGGATTGTCACGCGACGTAACACTCATACTTTTTGATGAAGATAAGGCCCGTATAAGACAATTTGCCCATGAAATGGTGGAAAACGTTTTTAGAAAGGCAATCTACCGTGCTAGATGGGATCAAGCGGCCAAAGTGCCGTGGTTATGCAACACAATGCCTACTTTTGGTCCGGAATACGTCTACCATTCTAGATGTCAGCACCATTTTACAGAATGAATCAACTTATGTGTAATGAGTGGTGCTGATTTTATTTGATATTAAAGATAATAAATCGAATTTTCTGTTGAAAATTAATTTTTATTAATATAAATGTGTTGTGATGGAATGTAATTTGATGTGTACCTGGACTGCACAACATGAATATGTCAAGTCCTTTACGTCGCTAGAACAGTTCAAAGTTAGCTGGAGAAATCCTCCTTCCCCCAAATATATTGATAGAAAATTAAGTTTATCTACAGATATTCCTTCTTGAGACTTCACTTATGTAAGATCATTAATGTCTCTGTGTGACGACTGGTGACGGTGATGATTTCAATTTACACACCTGGACCACCTGCAGTGAGAGGCTTTTGATGAAGTCTTATCGTTCCTTATTACCAGATGTTTATCGCAATTTGTTATCGACAGAAAATGCTGTATGAAATTTAATCGCTAGGACACTGTTTGTACTAAAATCAAATTAGTTAGTAGTAGTTTGCATGAAGCTATCTCAATAGTTATTCAATAATCAATTATTCTTTTAACCCAATAAACGTAGAGGATGGTTAAAGCCCTCAATATTAGAATGTTTCTTCTAAATGTATATTAGAAGATATATCTTCAACAAATTTCCAATGAAGCTGACGGACTATCCTAAAAGACATTCGGAAATAATAGAAATAATGATCTAAGTTTGACTAGTAATAAGAATCACCGTCATCTTTCAAGAATTAAAGCTAAAAAACAAAAATAAACTAAACTTGCGCCTTAAACTGGAGTCCTTAAGACCACATTGTTCTGATATTTCCTCCTTTGCATCCCTAATAATTTGTCCCTATTTTCTGCTTTGTTTTTCCACTGTGTGCAATCTTTTATTGTTGATAATACAATCGACACACATTTTAACACAATCTCTACTCTGTACTAATAGAATTTTATTATATTTTATCATTAGCATTAATCAGATGGTGAAAATGTTCTTCGGAATTTACAATAAATATATGAAATAGGTTATTTTATAGGAATTAATTTCTCATGACAAAGCAAAATGTTTTAAAACCTTTTGTCATGGGCTTATATCTAAACACATAAGAAAAGTGGCACGGGACCAATAAAATTGAGAATCAAGTGAGGAGGAAAACATTAATTCATTTAAGCTCCAAAACTATCAGATTGTCTATTTTCTTAATTTCAATTTTGAGATTTATCTCATCATACTTCATCTTGTTACGTGATTTCATATGTTCATGCCTAATTTTATAGTATCTAACTGCCGGACAAAGGATTTTACTAGTTGGAAGACCACCTTTGGGTTTGTAGTGATAGATCCAACAGCACCTCCTAATCTTATATATATATATATAATATCCTTTTTACACATAAAAATAAAATTACAAACAGTGTATTATTTAAACATATATGGTGAAAGGGTAAGTGTCCACTAATATGGGACCGTTTCAACTGTTAAATTTCTTTATTTTTCCCGCAATCTGTACTTGGTGGATTACGCCAAATTAAGATAATTAAAAAAATAGGAAGAGAACAAATACTAATAGAATTGCTTCCATCCCCACAAAGTTGAAAGTGTTAATTATTGTATTATCAGTGACTGTGATTCAAGACAATCATAATAGAATACGTGTCCATGTGTGTCCAGATGTTGGTGATATGATGTTTTTAATAAGTTGACTATTCGTACTTCGATGTCATGATCTCCTTTATTTTCAAACTATTTGTTATTGATACTGCTCATAGTAATGTAAGAAAGGTTTACAAGTTTTAATCTTTAGGTAGGTGCTAATCTTTAGGTGCTAAGAGGGAATTGCAAACGGATCCAACATGGTAAGGAATGGAGAGGGGCAAGAAGCAAGTAATGAAGTCGAAAAATCAGGGTCCTACTTTGCTTTAATTATGCAGACATTGAGCTACCCAGTTTTTTTAGGAAAAGAATTCAATTCATTTTGAACTAATGTTCAAATTTCATGATTCAACTCCCACATTCATGGATGAGTTTGTCACCGATTTATCAACGATTTTTCACCAGCAGGTCATGTTCCTTCGATTTATCTGCGTCTTATGACAGCTTAGAACAGGTAGATGAGGCGAGCAGCGATTATTTAACATATCACTCAAAGCAGTTTTTCTTATAATTTTGAGTCATTAACATAAGCCACGAACGTACTTTCTCGGATTTAAATGTATTTTTGTTCAGATGTATTTCAAAAAAGGACCTAGTAAAAAAGGATTGGGAATGATAGTTGTGCCACAAGGATGATTACGAAATTTAAATCGCTAAGCAAGATAGAATTTGAAGAGCTGGTGTTTATTAGATGTGTTATACTGCGACCTATTATTTCATATAGAGATGAGCATTCACACCATATCATTAACATTACAGTTAACTGTCCTAGCTGTCTCTCAAAACTAAAAAAACGTTTAATAATGTCCTTTTCATTCTCAGTCGTTCTAATATCGCATTTCTTTCCCATAGCTGTTTTATTAACAGGTTCGTTTGAATTTTTCTTGTAATTTTTTTCCACTTTCTGGCTGCCTTCGAGCTGATTATCGATTCTGTCACCTGAGACAGATGACTTTTCAACAAGAAAGTGAGTGATCTGCTCCAGCAACTTCAATTTGTTTAATCACTTGAGACCCAGAGGATCCAAGTCATGCTGATTTGTTATGAAATATTTCGCACTAATTTATTGATCAGCATTACAAACTTGATAGTCAAATCCATCTTCCAATTTCATTGCGTCACCAGAAGCAATTCAGGCAATGTGTTTGTCGGTTACAGTACTGAACAGCCCAAGTTTCCACACGTTTTTTTCTTGAGGTCAAAATAATGTCAGAGGCAATATCTGATTGCAACTTGACTTTCTTATCATTAATCATCAAAGGTACATACTGTCACATATTAGAACTTCTGTCTTCATAGGTTGAATCGACAACATGAGAGAGTAAGCTTTCCAGAAATTTTTTCTTTAAAGTATCCTTCATATTGATCCGGTATTTCGCTTTTTATGTCTTTTCCTTCTGCAAACATTACAAATGTTACTTCTGTAAGGACAGTCTCTGCAATAGTACACTTTGCCACATGACCAGCACGGTGATGGAGGTTTATTGCTTGAAATATTTTCTCGTCTGTTCTTCTTTCTGGACGGTTGTGCAATTCTTCTGACAGCCATGTTCATCAGAGTTCTGCTGGCTCACAGCTGCGTCATCCCAGACGGTGCCAATTTTCGATATTCATCACCTAAATTCAGTAAGGTGGTATCATGATTTTGTTCAGTCATCTTAGGAATTCTTACACGGACATCCGCATCCGCAGGAATTCCGTAGACTACAAAAGAACAAAAGGCACTTAAGTGATCGTTTGAAATAGATTAGGAGTCCGATTATTCAAGATTTTCATTTATCGGAGTAAAACAATCAATCCAATCTCCTTTAGGCCTCTTAGTCAATGTTAGATATTTGAACCACTTGCGAAATTCCAATGTTTTTTCGCCGAACGGTTCGCAGAGAATGGATATTGCTTCCCCGAATTTGAGATCATTTGGTTCCTTTGGACGAATTTGGCTTTATATCTTTTTGTGTTCCGCGGTCCCCAATCGCCAAAGAAGGAGTCTATCACTTTTCTCCTCACGGATATCAGTCAGGTCTTTTCTGAACACATCCTTGCATTTATCAAACTAGTTATTAAAACTATGATTCGCTTCGCAATCATGATGAAATTCACTGAACTGTTAAACAATGTTGTCAGAGCACAATTTTGGAATGGGATTTTCTGATTGTCCAGGATTGAGGTTCAGACACGTTGTAAACCGTTCCATTAGTTTCAGGAAGCTTTCCTGCATCTGCTGTAGCATAATTTCTCTATGTTCCATTAGTTTCATGACATTTTCTTTCTATTTTCTTCACGATTTGTTCAAGTCTGTCTGTCTTTGATAACATCTTCTGCATCAGATTTTAAAATATTGAGTTCCCTTCCAAAACCGATTCGTCAAATAATTTAATTTCAGCTAATAATCCCAAAATATCCACCAAAAATAGTAATAGAGAAGAGAAGTCGAATTCAAGCACGTTAGAGCCCTATTGAACGACAATCAGTTGCTTCAAGAATAACTGTACAATGTACAAGGCAATTCAGTAGCTAGGAAAAAACAATTTCGTAATTAAAATTCATTTTCAGTATAAAAGGGAAGAAAACATTAAAACTGTCAAGAAAAAAATATCTGATGATTTGAATAATTTCATTTTCTCCCTATCACAAATCTACTGGGTGACTTCGAGCATAAATAAACCGGCATTATTCATTATCTTTATTCTTACTATCCAATTGTCTCCTTCTTTCTCATTCTCATTCCTGTGCACTAAGCCCTGAGAGGTCACATTCCTACTTCAAAATACTACAATAGAGTAGTGGTGTTTACATAAAGTGGAAATGGGTCAAACGATGAGGAATAACCTCTACCATTTTATAAAATGTATGCGATCATATCAGCAGGTCACTACAAAGCGTTGGCTACAAATTAATTGAAGTGGCATGTGAACAATTGAGTAATGAGCTCAGAATATCAGGGCCATAGACTAACTAAGGAACCCAGAGGTTAAATAATTAAATCTCACCTTTTGAATAATAGAACATGGCGTACTGAGCTTCCCTGATGACCTTCATATTTAATTGAATTTAATCTAATTCAATGAATCGCTCATTCCTAGACAAAGCTTAAACCCCGTTCCATTGTTTGTCGGCATGCTGAAAGTACCTTACCTTCGAAAAACCTTAGAACTTCGTCAATTTAACCAGATGATCACTCTCACCTACTTGGGCTAATTGGAAAACAAAAAATATCTGATTACTGAACATCGCGCTGGACATCTTAAAGCCTCAGGGGTTTTTGTGGAGACTTAAGCTAATATCAAAATCGAATGAACTTGCGAATAATACGCTATAATCTTAGTCGGAAAGTTTGTTGAACTCGTTTCTTTAAATAGCTTATCTACATTTGCCCTTCACAAAGTGGATGACAGTATATTATTAATGTCCGTTTTAAGCATTGATCGACGGATAATGCTAGACTTTGAGAAATTAATTGCTAGGTTTTGGCATAAAAGATTTATTCGAGAAACTTTACCGCATAATCACAAAAACTTAAGCTTAATTTTCATGCCAGACTTCATGGGGAGCCCGAAACACTACTGAGTTCCTAATTACTAGAAATGGGAAAATTCAAAGGTTCTCACACAAAGAGTTAGTTTTAAAGCCGTAGTAATTCTTAAGCTGTTTTCATTAATTACTTCGAGAAAGGAAATCAGATAAACTATTTAATTGAAGATGTGACCGAGTTATTTAATAGGTAGAAACTATTATGGGTAGAGAGAGGTAGCAAATTAACATTTGGACAGTTGGGTAGGTCGATCGATTTACAGACTGCTAACTAGCGTAGAATTAGGCGACAATCTTTAGTAAGCTTTAACTGGAAGATTTTTGTGTTGTCGGTCACTTCCTCGTCTGTCAATTAATCAGCTTCATTAAACTCACGGTAGAATATCAGAAAAGCAAAATTCCTAACGGCTAATCTTAGTTATTTTTATATATTACCTAGTATTCCGCATGTTACCTATTAAGGGAAAGGATAATTGTTAATTATCTGACTTATCGGTTTTCCTAATATGCGTTTAATATGCATTGATTTTCATCTTCAAATCCTCCAGAAGTGTGCTGGATTTACCTGTAAGTTACATTTATTAATCTGTATTTCAGTACTTATTACTCTGCATATTTTAGTAGAAAATATTTTGAAATAGAGTCATAAAAGTTTACACGTCAAAATACTAGTCATTAATAAAATTACAAATACGAATTAGAGTTGAGAGTGTATAGCCGTCCAAAATTTACCCTCATTCGTATTTTCCTAAATACTTACTCCCCAATTTGATTCAATTTTGATTTCTAATAATGATAGCATAGAGTTGGAATTTAAATAGTTAAAGATTTCGAGTTTTAGCATCTACAAATTCACCGTGGGGAGAGATCTGTTATTTGATCTGAACAAAGGTTTAATAACATATTTTTTATTTTATAATTTTTAACATGCATCTTATAAATTTCTATTTGGCATTAAAAATCGTCTATTCAGAGAAATGGGCAAAGGGAAAGGAACAAACATCAATGGTCCTCCTTCAGAAGTAATAAGTACGCCAGTAAATAATGTAACCGAAATAGACAGGACAGCAGTGGATAGGAGACTTCAACGAATCCGTCGAAATAAGTCAGACCCAACAGAACCAATGCTTTCGCTGTTCGCTTTAAATGATTTGCCGGAGGCAGAACGAAACACAGTTCTTTGGAATCCTTGTGATCCTGTCTCAATGGAAGGTAGATGCTGGAGGTCAATGTTCACCTCCGAACCCCCTCTAGACTGTGAGTTTATTTCAACAATTATTTAATCTTTATAATAGGTGCTAACGAAGTACTTTACAAATTAAATAATAAGGTGTTATTGATTTGTAAAAAGCATCCCCACATCCACCAACTTCTTCGGCCGTAAGTTTGATTTACCATATTGTATATTGAAAAAATAATATATTCGGTTTTAAATTAACAGTTTATACATTGTTTTTTTTCATTTGGCAGTCCGAAAAGCTTCGAAAATTTCTACGAAGGTGTTTCATCTGCTGTGCTCGTTCACGAGAATCTTAGATAGAAGACACTTAAATAATAGATACTTTATTCAAATTTTATAAATAACTTTTCTTTTCTACAAGGTTGTTTAGTGGGTTTGGTATTGTTGAGTCAGATTCAGTCATACCTAAATTTCGTACGACTGATAAGCCTAACACACTTGAGTGATAGTTATTTATTTATTTTACAGTGTTCAATAACATTCCACAATTCCTCTTAGTTTGAATTTTTACTCCTCTTTCCCTTTACGTTAACGCAGATAACTTAGTAAAATAATTCTGAAAGTCCACCGCGTTTATTCTGATCTATTAAATACACATAAAGTGGTATTTTTAATCAGTGTATTATTTCTATGCTTATCTTGGGCATATGTTACTGTAAGTATAAAATAAAAATTCAAGTAACAAAATGTTTACAAAATGTGAAATATAAGCTACGTAATTAGGAAGCACTGAAAAATGCTACTAACTTCTCTAAGTAGACGCGAAATTTAGAGATTTCAGAAAAAATACCGAAACGAGATATTAATTCCACCTACTCTAACTTACAATTCGTATTGTTGACCCAAATTTCAACAATTTTAAACTATTTCAAACTTGGCCTTGTTCAAGAAAGAATATTACCTTAGACGCTAATATTAATTGTTTTAATCATATGAAAATAATAGTAATTAGTATTCCGACTTGAACTTTTGCTCTTGGAAAACATTGAATCAATTATTAATAATGTTATATATATATATATATACATATATATGTATATGCATATATATACATATCTTGGATTTGTCAACACGGCATGATTTCCTCCTACATTGTGGAATCAATCTTCCATGGAATTTTGAAATGTATTTTGAACAATCTTGTTATGTAATTTTTCCCAAAACGAACTCCATCAATTTATTGGGAAATGAGTAATCTGTGAGTATATCAACTTTCTCACAGACTTAAATGCCTTTCCTGTATAAAACAGGAATTTTCCTATTTCTCGTCATTGCCTTCAAACCTTTTAATGACTAATTTTAATTTTATTTATAATTTTTATAAAGGCCGAACATATTATTCTCCGGGGAAAAATAAATTTGGTTTTAGTGCTTCTTCAAAAACCGCTATAATGAAAATTCTCAGAACTTTGACCTTATTGGCTATCGTAAATCACTATGAGTAACATTTATATTACCGAACCTGCGACAAATGGGAAAGTTATATTAACAACAACAGTCGGTGATATTGAGGTAGAATTATGGTCAAAGGAAACACCATTAGCATGCAGAAATTTTGTTCAACTCTGCATGGAGGGATATTATGATGACACCGCCTTTCACAGATTAGTTAAGGGTTTCATTGTTCAAGGTGGTGACCCTACTGGAACGGGAGAAGGTGGAGTAAGTATTTACGGGGCACCCTTCAAAACAGAAAGTCATACTCGGCTGTCTTTCAATCGCCGAGGGCTACTGGGAATGGCAAGCCCAGAGCCTAACTGCAATGGAAGTCAGTTTTTCTTCACCCTAGGAGAGGCTCTAGAGCTTAATGGTAAACATACTCTATTTGGTCGTGTTGTTGGCAATACTCTCTTCAACATGCTCCGTCTGGCTGATGTTGAAGTTGTGAACGGTGATCGACCAACTCGTTTGCACCGGATTTTGAAGACAACGGTTGTTCTGAATCCTTATGATGATATTATTCCACGTCAGATCAAGAGTAAAAAGAAGAACAAGAAAGATACTGAAGAGACACTCCAACCAACATCAAAAGCAACAAAGTGAGATTGTTTTACTGGTTTACTTTATGTGATTTAGAAATTACTCATTACTTTCCTTTGGTGAAGAGGCGGAGGAGGAGGAAGAAATTATTACCAAGGTAGAAGAAGTAAGTAGTGATTTCTTACGTCTTTTTCGTGCCTTTTATTATTTCGTTATCATGAACACAATTATTTTAATAGGGAAAGTGAAAGATTAGTCTTTTTCTTGTTATATTGGATATTTTTATTGCATTCAATTAAAATTTCTTGAGAACCTCTTTTTAAAGCTTTTGATCAAGGTATGTCAAAAACGTAGTGTGTTAAGTGGAATTAAATGTAAAAAATTATTATATTGACTTGCTTCTACTCGGGCGCAATGTTATAAACGCAAGCTATTTAAAGCTGTTAGTTGTACTAGTTAAATATATTATCTGATTTGAAAAAAGCTATTTCTTTGAGATTACTGATGTAGAATAGTGAAGTCTTGCTTCCAGCTTCTACAATCTTTGTCATCAAGAATATAGTTGAATACTTTTATTCCGAAGGAAAAAATGAAATGTTGTTTTCGTAAAGAGGAACATATGTGGATGGATGTTTAAGTTATGGCCATTATTAGAGTCGGGCAATGTGCTGTTCAGAGAATTGGGAACGGTTGTATGATTGTCCTGCCTCTTTTAAGTACATTTCTCGCCGAAATCCAGGTTCATTATTACTATATAAAAAATTAAATGAATTCAAAATCTGCCAATGGAAGGTTAGGAATGAAATAATTCTACCGCATAGTTATCAGTAACTGTCAGGGTGAAAAGGAACAACAACAAGCTCTTACTGGGAGACGTTAGACAAATCGAAAATGATAGAGTCGGAGGGTGCGTCGATTAGCTGGCGTATTTCCTATGCTCTCTTGCCAACCGTATAAGACCCACTCCTGATTCCTTTAACTACTTGACTGGAGGGATTAGATGCGCCTACTTGGCAACCACAATAGTGAGTCTGAATGTGCATACTAATAATCACAACTCTCTGAGCATGCAGAGTTAACTAAGTTGTTAATTGGACGCTGAGAAACAAAATCCAAGCCCCAAATCTATTGCTTTATCTCGGGATGAACAATTCTCAAATTTTGTCTCCAATTCACCCATTATCCTTATCAGTGTGTGGTGCATGTCGCTCCTAACAGCTAGAAAGTTCTTCTATATAAACTTCATATATATGTTGTATCTGTCGAGTTAGTAAATAGTCTTGAATAAATTACTCTTCTGCCTTATTTCCCTCTCCAGTTCTGAGTCAACTATAGTCTAGCGATATTTGGTGTGCATGTAGACCATTGCGACAGAAATTAGACCTCTTAGCCTTTAAAAGTGCAGAATTTTGCTTTACCAACTCTCTCTCTCTATGTGTATATTGTATACATAGAAGTTGCGTTCACGCGGAAAGAGTGCCCATGACTTAGTGAATGACGAGAAGCTCTCCAAGCAGACAGTGTCTATCTCCGATAAGGATGCAGAACTCACTGCAAAAGCGCTTGCTGAGATGGAAACAGAAGCGGAAGCGCGCAAAAGACGACGTGACTTGGCTGCTCGTCTTCAAACTGAGGAAGAGATGAAGGAAAAGGAGAAGAGAATGTAAGTTCGTTTCTATTTCATGCCTTTGGCTTAAAAGGATCTTCTATTGAACGGTTTTTCTAATACGAACTAGATTGGTTATGGGCAGTTAGAGTATTTCAGCAGTTAGCTCTTTCCTATCATATCTGTGCAGTGATTATAGACTGGAAGGTGTTACGAAGTCAATTCGGGTTAAGGAGTAAAATCTATATTTTACTCTGATTAATTTCTTCGAGAGCAGACCATATTTTATTAGGTGCTTTCAATTTATTTTGATACTTTCTCCCCCATATTTTGTAATCCCAATTTATTTAACGAATGTTGATTGGTATGAAGACTAATAGAAAAGCTAATTGCCTAGTAAGTAAGTAAGTAAGTTGAGAGCTTTCAAAAAGTCGGAGCCAGAGCGTTCCAACCCAATTCCTACTTATCATAAATTTGCGTTAATCAATACAAAGTTTCAGCAAATTTGAATCAGTTTGCTCCGATTTTGTTCTTGTTTCAAAGGCTCTATTTACTGCTATTTAAAACGCTCAGTTTATAACGCCATTAGCATGACAATGTCTTACTTCGTAGTCCATGGTGGTTAATCAGGGAGTGGAAATCACTCTACATTTTGTTTAAATTTGGTATTGGTAATAAATAACATTAGTTTTCAAACGAATCGTCCGCACTCTTACGTGTCAGTGTCGTAGTTGTTAACGTACAAGTATGAGAAACTAGAGATCACGAGATCAATGCTTATCAGTGCACACCCAGTGATGTAGATAGTCGGCCACATTAACTCTGATCAACATGGCATATGGTATACCAACCCAGCCATACTTCCTATTTACAATCAGTATGAGATATGGTAGAGTGCAGCCTCAAGAATACCCTAGTTAAGTGTTAATATTATATTTTCTACGGGCTTATGTACAATCAAGGTAATAATTTATAAAGAAACATTCCACTCTCTGTCTTGGAATTTTAATCTGTCATGGTCTCACTATTGGGGATGAGTTATCGGCATATGTAAAGAATAAGGCTGACCTTCTGGTACACTGAGTTATGTTTCATAGCTTCCTGTCAGTATTCTACGTTAATTTTCATCGTATGCTTGGTTTGAAGAGGAAGGTAAGTTTCGCTTATAGTACATTATTCCAGTTGAGTGCAAGCCAAACTCTATTTCTTGAACACTATTCGCGTATCCATGGTACCGCTTTGAATGCGATAACACGATAACCATATATTCCTTATAGGCTTGATTTAAAAGCGGAGGCAGATGCAGTACGTCGGGATATCGCAAAGACAATACGTTCAGCCAAGGAGCGTGCTGCAGCAGCCGAGGCAGCAAAACGCCAGGCTGAGGAGAAGGTCAAGCGTCAAAAGAATGAGGAGGAGAGGGCGGCCGCTTTTGAGGCGAAACAACGCGAAAAAGCCATGGATTCCACTGCAAAAGCTGCAGCTGCTGCTTCTGGTCCCGTCCTAATGGTAGAGAACTTTACTGACGAGGTGGCCAGTTATCGGGCACGGGCGAGGAAAGCTAAGGAGGTCTGTGGTCTTGATCATTATTTAATTTTATATGTATATATATATATATATATATATATATATATTTCACTGTTTATACAACGTTACAATATTTCTGCTTTTATCATGCTCATTCATGCTCTTTAGGTATTATTAAATAGCAATAAAATTATTTTTTTGGCTTAGTTGATAACTCAGGTAAACAAAGTGGATATTTATTCTGATTTCTGTGGCTACAAGTTAGAAGGAACTTTAACTGGACTTTACAGTACTAGAAACAATTGCCTTCTGATCAGTCTTTATGAAGCAATTATGAGGGAGATAGAAACGTTTCCACAATGGCTATTTTATTTTTGCTTTCTTCTATATATTATTCCATTGCACTATTCGATCATGTTTGCACATTTTTGTTTTCTACAGCTCAAAGACCGGGAGGATTTGACTATGAATCTCCTGAATCGTTTCCAGTCGCGCCTTCTTGGAGAACTTAAGAAATCTAAATCCTCTAATTCCTCAAATAGTGGCGATAATGAAGACGAGGTTATTCCGCCCAATGATCCTACTGCATGGTTAGTCTTTCGACAAATGGTTTTTTAAAATATTTTTTCAAAATTCTCATTTGCTGTATTTTTTTTCTCACTTTTCGGAAGGATGCGATGTACATTGCTTTCGGATGAACCAGTGCCAGCACGAAAAGTGCTGGATCCAGCATTGGAAAACCCAGATCGATATGATCTCTTTGATCCACGAAATCCTCTGAATGTGAGAAAGAGAATGGATGCTGTTACTGCTGCTACAAGTGACGATAAGAGTCAACACAAACGGAGGAAATTGTAATTTACCTCGTTTAATATGTACAGATTTTCATCTTGTATGAAATAATATACCTAAATTTACAATTTATAATAGTGCTGTCTTGTTACCTGATATTCCAAATTTCTCTGTAGTGTCCGAAATCTATTACATTCGTAGAATGACTCATTCTTAGCCTAGAACCACTACCGACGGATATATAAAAGAGTAAGTGCGGGATTTCTAAGATTGAATGTCCAGCCGAATTCATTTCCATGTGTTAACGTCATTGCACATGACAGTGTAAAAATACAAGTTTTAACCATAGGAAATCATCTGAATAAGAGGAACAATAAAAGTCCATTAAGGTATGAAGTGGAGACGTAGGTCATGAAGAAACAGGTAATGAAGTCAGGGCATCAAGTGTCTTACTTCGTTTGAATTATGAAAGTGGTGATTTTTGTTTACCGTCTAAATTCTCAAATTTCATGAGGAGACTTCCAGGTTCATGGATGGGATTACGTCCACGATATTCAGAACTGCTGACCAGCTGATTTAATTATGTGGCTGGTAATGCTGCCTAGATTTATATCTTATTACAGCTAAGAATATACGTATGATACCATTAATTATAAAATGTATGCGTGATAATTTTTCGGCATAGATAACAAAATGAGGTAGAAAGTAGGTACAAATGAAATCTCACTTCCATAGGATCTACTAATTATTGAAGCGACTGATAGAGTCAGTTAATCGTGCATAGTGTTGTTGGCTGTTGCCACATTAGCTTTAAAGGTTAAAGCTACGGAGCCAAGGTTATATTTAAGGTTAATGATATATTTTAGCTTCCTCCCTCGTATGTAGAATGTCTACTAATGATCGAATGAGTAGAACGATATTCTTTTACAGCATTACTGCTTTAGTATATGTGGACTGTAGCCAGTATTTCCGGGAATTCTAAAAGTTATCCATAGCAAATTACCGAGTTGCTTCTGCGTTAAGTTGCTATATTACCGAGTTTTCTAGATTGTTGGCTCTGCGAGATTACTACCAGAACTCCTAGCTGGTTACGTTATAGCAAGAAGATCTTAAAATTTGTAAGGGATGTTGCTACTGTTATCAATGGAATAGCTAACAACAGCAACATTTTTAGAAGGTAGAACACATGGTGCTGCCTAGGCCACGAGGGAAATTCGAGCAAGTAAGAGAGAAGAGGAATAAAAGTGATGAAAGGGAAGTGTAGGAGCTGTTGCATGACGAGCGCTTGTCTGCTTGTGCGTATGTGAGTGGAAATACTGTTTATATAACTCACATGGGTAAGGACGAGCTTGTAAACATGAGTGCAGTGTATTTTTAATGAAACGGGGCGGTTATAGAAAAGAGGGAATCGATAAAAGCGTTTAGATATGACAGATAGGGGTTTTGATTCATAGGGGCATAAAAGCATCACGGCGGTTGCCTGGGCGAAAAACCGAAGTTTTGTCATAGAGAATGCGAATAAAGAGTAATTGTGAAAATACATGGAGTCTTCCTTCAAGGATAACTCGGTCAAACTCTTGAAGTAGCCTTAATTTCGGGCTTAGAGCTGCTTTAAGAGTCTTTAGAAAAAACCGAAAAAGATTAATGTCCATAATGATGTTTGTCTGTATCATCTCGTGTTTCACAAATCAGTTTAGATTCGTTTGATTACACAATTTACAAGTTCCAAAAGATTAGGTGGTGTTACCAGTCCAGCCTTTGATTTACTGAACCATGCTTTGCAATAATCTTCGATTTGTGATCAGTATAATTTTTTCTTAGTAATAAGAAGAAACATGTTAGAATTTTATGGCTCTTGGATATCTTGGACATAAATTCATTCAGGAAGGCACTCAGGAATATGAATCAAAGAAGGTTGTACAACATTTGAATCCTGAATTAAGTGATAGAAGACTATGAGCATATTTTACTGAACTCAACTATTTCACTCTTCCTCGCTTACAAAAGATCAACGGTGATTAAAATATAACAATTTTGCCTTGTAGTTAGTTAGAAAAGCGATTTAATGGGTGGGTTTTAGGCCTCTGTTCAACTTCAAATTAATTATTACACCAGAATTATCCTGCATTAACCATTAACGAACAATGTATAGAAATAGTGCGATCAGATTTATTAACTGACCAATAAATAATGAGCTTTATGTTTAAGAATTTACTCAGGATTCAGAAGAAAAATCACTGAATTTGAATTTTAGAACATGAGACATTGAATAGCAGTTATGTCAAATTGAACGGTCCGAATCTGAAAATCATATAAAGACCGTAAGCTTGTAGAGGGCTGTTAGCAGCTAAGGTATCTATACCTTCTACCAATCTCCACTTCAAGAAAAGGAGAGAGAAGATAGTGATGGGCAGTGTTTGTTAGAAGAGAACCAGAGACCAGGAGAGGGAGTGGACAAATCGGACGCAGCGAACAATGTGCTTTTTTACAAGTGGGTATTCGTAGTTTATTGGGAAGGAGCAACATTAGCAGATAGAATGATCCCGAGCACCGCTGATCAAGGAAACTAAATTCAGGCAAAGCTCACTCAAAGGCCACTTAAGTGATTTAATTATGCTAATTAAGATGAACTACTTGAAGTTACAGCAATGTGAGCTTTATAACAGTTGCGAGGTCTAGATAATTGGCGGTGATCAAGGGAAGGCTTTTATTTTTTTAGAAAATGCACATGGTTACAATAAGCTGATCATGTACTTTGGGATCTGCAAATAATATAACACAAAGAATTTGTGACTAAAATGTAGCATACTGATAAATACGTATATAATCCTGTATAATCCTGAAAGAACACGCCTTGACTAGATTACATTTTAGTATTTTGTGTCAATTACGACCGTGGGAGAGAGATCATATTATTATTTGGGGAGGTCAGGCCAAGAACTTACTGAGACCAGAATCAAGGTTAATAGGAAGGCAAAACAAAGTTTTGTCTTGCACAGATAGTGTGATTTCAATGTTACGTCACCAACACGCTACTTCCACGTCATTATCGTGACACGTCACAGAATGGCGAGGTCAACCGCCATTCTTCGACTTGTCATTTGCCTGACCAGTCATTTCTTCTGCTTCGGGGATGAACGTCAAACAACCATCAATGGTTGATTTAAATTTCTCCCTTGTTATATACAGCAGAAGTCTGACAATGGAGGACGATAAGACGTCGCCAAGACCATTAGGTTTTTGTGCTTTGATACCTGCACAGAAGTCTATCATCATACAGACATGCACGATCAGAAAACAACGAAATTTCACGAGGAAACGTTTGAATATATACCTAATTTGTATATCAATAAATTGGGGTAGCTTTCCTGCCATCTCCGAATTGTTCAAGCGACATGAGTGACCCGGCACACATTGCTTTACTCCACCAATCACAATCTAGCCAAACTCAGATTAGTAGTTGGCATTATCTGCTTTTCTCTGCAGGTTAACTGGATACATTATTAAATGCACTAAAAATACAATTCGGCAAGGCCACAATACAAGCCACCTCAATCGCAACGTTGAAAAAAGACGTATGTTTCGTAATAATATGTCGATTTATATTAAGGGTCATTTGCAACTTTTATATAAATAAATTCGTTTGAATAAAATGGAATTAAAAGAAGAAGGAATTAGAAGTTGGAAAAAAAGAATCTTTGTAGATATGATGGCATCAATGTAACCACTTACAGAAGTTCTTGGCTTGACGATTCAGCATTCTTGGCAATTATCAACCAGCAGAGGTAAGCATTGCAGGCAACATCACTTTATTTTCAATCATAATAAAAGAACATACATCTTTATGACCTGAATTAGCACTAACATCAACCTCTCCCTCCTCCACCTTCCCTTCTCCTCCAATAAACACGTGAAATTATATGAAAGGGTGATCTCTAGTGCGTGGGTTTAAGATTTGACCTCAGATAAAATGTGAAAGGTTAGACTGAATATTAGGTTATGTAGCAGCTCATTTATTCGAATTTGCGAAATACTTAGTGATGGTGTAGAAGTGGAAAAGCATCTCTTTTATGTCGGATTTCATGATAAGTCTTACTAAATTAGTAACTTACTAAATTACTACAGTTAAAGGAAATGGCTGAATGCGAGTTTTCGAGAGCTTCACAAGAACGAGATTGGAAAACCTCTTTCTTTCCTTAATTAAGTAGAGGACGGGAAGAATTGAAGAGCTGAGCTCTGTAGAACTCAACTAACAAAACTTTCTGCAGCTTTAACATTGATGAAAATTTCTACTTCAACTTAAGTTTTTGAAGGATAAAGGAGTTCATCATTCATTATGCATCCGTTTACCACACGTTTGCTTTATTGAGAGAAATTAAATGGATATTTATGATTCTACTACGAATTGGTTGTATCCGGTAGTATTCCTGTTTAAAATTGAGCTGATTATGGAAAGAGTGCTTTGTTATGTGACTCCAGCTAAGTTAATAACCTAAATAGTGATGCGTTCAATTTTATGTACAGTTATGAACATGGCTTGACATCCAATCCTGGCATTCTTTTGAGTTCTAAGATTCGGACTTCATCAATGGATTATAGCAAAAACGTCGGGCATTGAAAGCTAAGTTGGTTTCTGTATCTGAATGATAATATGGAGATAAAAAGACATATTTTATAAGGCACTCAAGGTATATATCTTTGACGAAGTACCTTACTAACTATTCTATTCATGGTAAGTAGGGAAGCCTTCACAAGGTTTCAAAACGCAAAACGGTAAAATAGCCCATTAAGGGATGAAAAGGAGCATATGATATAGTCAAGATGAATTCTGAAAGTATTGAATTTCCATTCTCACTTTGCGGTCTTCAAACGCTCAAAAGTTCCAACCTAGTGATCACTGGATTTCTAAATGAGTTCATATCTTCGATTTTTTGAGCTTAATGGCCAGATTGGTTAATATAAGTGGAGCTCTCCAGTTTAATATGCAATCCGTTCAGCACATCGGAAATTGAGAAAAATCGACAGACTTAGTTTTTTCCTTGATTGATGAGCCACTTTGCATGAAAAACGTGGTTGACATATGCTTGTCTTGTTGGAAGGCTCTCGCATAGATTATGGCACATTTCATTGCTAAAGTGCACAAGTAGTGCATAATGAGTTGATGGAAATTAGGAAGGAAAAATTCATTCATGATGATAATAATTTAATTTGTAACTGTTGTAATGTAGCAGCATCTACATTCGACACAGATTCATTTTAATTCTTAGGAGAAATGAATTGAATCACCTTCAAGTCAATTTAGAAATTTGATTCAGACGTATTTGGTGTCTGAAGGTCAAAACACCGCTGGAATAGTGGCAGTTTAATTCAAACGAACTGTCGAGATGCCGAGAGCATTCGTCAGCATTGCATAAGACGAATAGGCGATTTGAGACCACCTATGAGACTTAAATTACACATCCAGCAATAAAGTATGAATCCGGGTTTGAACCATGGTCAATTATTGAGTTATTGTAATGACATGTTTTAACGTTTGGTCACTGAATTAATCAATGAATTATATTCGCAAATGCTTTCACTTATCTCCAAGATGCCTTTAATATCTTGAGTGGCCATAGTAAGTACATAAATAGGGAGAGGCAGAGTGATTGCCTAAGCAATTGTACTTATTGTAAACACAAACCGACTGAACGACAATATCGGATAATGCCATCGTTCGTATATTTTCCGCATTTCACAGCAATAATTTAGTGAAATTCGTTAGAATAATAGGTACTTAAAAGAAGCTGCAACTAAAAGGTGGAAAACGAAAGAATAAATATTATGGAAAATATTGCTTTCCTCTATCGGATGGAGGATAATATAATAATCGATGGCAGAATAATTTATTAAGACAAGGCCAAACAAATATTTAGTGGAAACGCTGGGAGGGAGGACGATGAGGCAGTGGATAAAGTGTGATGATAACTAAATTGCGTTAGGGAAGAGTTAGGGTACTAATTTGGTCTTAGAGTCCGATAAGTGGGAAAGTCTTACGAACACACGCACATTCACCTGTATGTCAATCAATACACCACAATATCATCAAATAAATTGTTAGAACAAATGTTTTAATAAAGATTATGATGAAGTAAATTCTAATTTTTCGTTTATTTTTCAATAGAAAATTTATCTAGAGCTGTTTACCTGTATTGACGATTTGGATTGGAATAAAATTTAAAATGGTCTTAATGAATAAACTTACAATATTGTAATATAATCTGTATTACAGCAATTTATTTCTTAATTATTTTAGCCCTGCATATTTTTCGTGAGCGAATTTTCATTTAATATCGAGTGAAAACATGACGGTATAAATGATAAAGTTCGGATGGTAATTGAAAAACGCTATTTTATGTAATCGTGTAATCACATTATCCCTGGCTGTAAGGAGACTCTCGGAAATGTTAAGCTTGTTTTGTATAACGAAATCTATTTTATGCATGTATGGATTTATTAAACATTCAAACGGCTAAAACAAAGTAAATTAATTCTATAAAATCTGAAAAACCTATTTATAATTTTAATCCGTGCTAATATGCCCTTCTGTATATACTTGATCTAAATAACTGGAATTAATTAAACTTAGAAGCCGAATTTCATGCTTAATTTTGTAAACTATAAAACAACTGTGAATAATAAGGTCTTGGCTAAAATTAGTTTAAAATTTTTAAGAATGTTCATTATTTCCTAAATTTTAAGTTATTTTTATTTTCACTGGTTTTTTTTTAAATATACCAAGTGGAGCTTATCTAGGTCAAGGCTGTTTGTCGTGTCGACGTTTTTATTTTGCTGACTTTATCCTCGAGTCGTTAAAAGTTGTCTTAGTCACTATGCGTTACGTGGCGGCATTTGCTTTGGCAATTTTTTTGCTCACTTTACTCTGTAATGCTCACGAGGTTGATCATGGCCATTCTCATGCATCTTCTGAAAGGTAATTTCTATTCACTATTTTTCTGATCATTTTATCGTTTGTGACACTTTATTTTTTTCAAACTAGTCACTCACATAGTCACAGTCATTCACACAGCGAGCCTCATCACGAAACACTACACAGCAAACCAGATGCTAACACAGTATGGGTGGACACAGTTAGTGCTGTTATCAGTATCAGCGTTGCTCCATTCGTCCTACTTTTCCTCGTTCCCGACCTCAATAAGCACAATCAACTCTTGAAAGTTCTTCTTGCATTTGCTGCTGGTGGTTTGCTTGGTGACGCATTCCTTCACCTTATTCCACATGCTCTCTCTCACCACAGCGTAAGCCATGACCATCATGATATGCATAATTCGCATGGTCATTCACATTCCCTCAGTGATTTAACGACTCGCGTCTTTTTGTGTGTCATTGGTGGTATATTTGGATTCCTTTGTATCGATAAGACTCTTCGCTTCCTACGTGGTGGACATGGGCATTCACATTCAGCACCACAACAGCTAACCTCTGATAAGAAAATGAAGAATGGGAAATCCGGTGATAAGAATGGAAATTCCACTAAAAGCAAGCCAAAACGCTCCAAAGGTTTGTTAACCTGACTTATAAGATTTTTTTGTATTTTCCTATCCGTACGAGCTTACAGTATGTTTTTTCTCAGGTATGGCCATCGCAGGTTACTTGAATCTAGCGGCCGATTTCACTCACAACTTCACCGATGGTATTGCAATCGGTAAGTTTCTCTTGCTTCATTTTTACCATTTTTGATTATGCTGCTTTCGAACGGATGATTTTTTGTTGAGTTACTTTTTTGGAATCGAATTTCATCAATAATATTCGCGCTTACATCGATTGAATGTGCTAATTTGAGTAGAGAATTGTTCTCTTAAACTTTTTCATATTTTTATTAAATTATCTTCAAATAAATAACATTCTTAACGTTTTGTGCAGTTAATCATTCTTATTAGAAAATAACTTCGATTTCATCCGACATAGCTTATTAAATATGAATAATATGAAAGCACACTCGTATCATTTTGTATATATTAACTAATATTAATAGTCACCTTTTACTTTGCGAATTAGCTTTAAGGGTGAGTTTCTTAAATCGTGATTGAATTTGGTTTATAATAATTAACTCCAATATAGGTTAAATACCTTATAAGTAACAGTATTATATGTTTTTGAAATAATTCATAATAATGTATTTTTAATTCATATTAGCTGGATCCTTCTTAATCAGCCGCAATGTCGGGTTCGTTACAACCCTGACTGTTCTCATCCATGAATTGCCCCATGAAATTGGTGACTACGCAATTCTCATCAAGTCTGGATGTGGTGTTTATCGGGTCAGTTTCATTCTAATTATAATCGTTGATAGGTAGTATTCCCGCGCTCTACTGCTACAAATAGGTCGGATTAGGTATCACCAATTTATAATGAAAATGATGTATTTTTATTTGGTGACACTTCGAAGAGCTTTTTTGGTGCTCAGTTACTTATACTAATTTTAAGTAATATATTGGTTATGCTTTTAGGCCATGCTTCTGCAGTTGGTGACGGCCTTAGGAGCTCTTTTGGGTGCAAGTCTGAGTCTCTTGGCCGCCGGTGTAGGAATGGATGGTCAAATAACTTCTGCAAGTCAAGTCCTCTTATCTCCCGAACTCATTACCACTCGTCTTTTGCCTTTCACAGCCGGTGGTTTTATCTACATCGCCTTGGTCTCAGTTCTTCCAGATCTATTGGCTGAGCAGCACCAACCAATCGATCGTACTTCTGGCAAGATCGCCTGTAGAATTGTTCAAGGATTGGCTGAATTAACCGCATTGGTTCTTGGTGTTGGTCTCATGGCTGCCATTGGTTTATTTGAATAAGGGAACTTCTTAATTTGCATGCATCTAGCATTCTTATAACTGTGTGTAAGTTTGCCTTCCTTGTCTCTGTCTTGCACCGGTAATTTTGAATGTAATTTTTCTTGTCTTTGTAATTCAAGCAGTTTCAGTCTGGTGCTTCTGAAATTTTGTTTTTAACTTAGAAATATGATATCGGGTTTATAAACTTGAAGGTTTCGGGATTTAATGAAACTTAATGCTGAAGATAATTGAATATTGGAGTTCATATATCAAATAATGCCCCCATTTTAATGAAGAAAGTGCTTTATGGCTTTGGTGTATTACAAGCAACAGTTAAGAAGGGATGTATGAATGAATATCTGATATTGTTGAAATGATTGAATTTTGAATGAGTTAATTATTGTAATAGAATGAACTAAGATTGACGCTTTTACCCTTGTAAAAGACCCAAGTAAAGGGATTTTTTAAGCGCTTATTGGTGCGTGATACAAGGACGCAAAAAAATATCCCTCTGGTTTAGGATATCAATGTAGGTTCAAAGATTTTGATGTCTAGGATTGTGAGTTCAAAGTGAAAAGTGATCTCGAATAAGAATTTTAACACAAGGTGGAATGGTGCGAAATGGGTTATATCGTGGACTTTCAGTAAAGGAAACTGGTTTAGTATTCCATTATATCGGAATAAATGAAGAAATATTCAGAACGAAATTACATAAGTGCAACTTGCTTCTTTTAAGTATAGGATTTTTTTGTATTTCACGTCTAAAAACTCGTCAATATGATCCTTGTTTCCTTTCTTATGCCCAGCATTATAGGCTCACGTGATTTCAATGTCGATGAAATACCACCTAAAACAATTTTATCTAGTGGACGCTACCCCTTATTGACTATTTCCGCCAACTGTAGCGACCATCTTGGTTCTATCGGTCTGTCCGGATCCGAGGTCATAAAACATTGGACTTAATACTCTTTCTTTCGGTTCGAGGTTTACGCTTCGGACGTCTCGAAGAGCATATCGTGTCTAACGTAGGAAGTAGTTCAGGATGCTGCTTCCATCTCTTCGCATTCTGTTGGTTAGTTGTATAAAATGTCTTTGAGCAGTCTGGGTAACCTTGTTTATTCACCTTAGTAATTTCAATTCGTTCAGATGGTTAAGATCAGTTAGGCCTAATTCTGTTTGGTTAGTCACAGAACATTTGAGTCCAATTTTGTAGTGATTTAAAGTTTGTAATTTATTACGGACCTAATCGATTTTTCCCAAGCTTATACATATTGATTTCATACTGTGTGATGCATTCCCATACCGGAAAGTCTACAATATCTTAACCATATCAGTGCATGATTTGCGTGGTTCTCCTATATCGGAAAGTCGTGTGTCCTTTTCAATTTCCTTTTGGCTTACAGTCTGGTCGTCTAATCATATGTAATTTCCCCTTAATTCCCTATTGGCTTATATTCCATTCGTCCACTCATATGTGTGGTTTTTATTTCTAATCACCGTTGCTTAGATTATATAATCTGAGTTTGTGTGCCCCCGTATGATACACACCTTCTGTCAGTTGCGTTATTGCATTTCTGCTGGTTATCATATTCCATGCATTCATCTGCCATACGATTATCTGAACTTATGCTCCATTGGCTTGATATTGTGTTAATTTCAGAAATACTCTGGTTGGCATCAGCATCAGTTCAATATCTGTTAAACTTCAAATTCGGAGATCACTGGGAATTCAAATGATTTCAAGATTCAACTTGAACTATTTGTGCAATAATTTTTGAAGGAACTGGTTGCAATCTGCCAAATGTTTCTATGTTTTTGATGAAATCAGAGGCTGTGTCCAGGTGCAGTTTGACCTTTTGGCGTTTCATAGTATAGTCAAATATTTTCGCTTATTCACACCACTGACCTCACTCGTAGATCAAATAATTTTGGAGAGCTTACTAATTTAACTTTCTTGGCCATATTTTTCTCTCTGAATTTCGCTTACCTTTGGCATCTCGATCCCGTATTTTTTTCCTGTTCCAACACAGGCTACATATGTGAGAAATAAAGGTGCAAAATCAAGAAAGGAGGGATCCGTTAGGGAATCAGAATTCAGCTCGAGGTTTGAGCGGGGATAAAATATAGTGGGATACATTTCCATAGAAATTTCTTCAATTTGTGTCGAATAGATTAGGTTTTTGATGAATAAGGTGATCAGGAATGAGTCCGGTCACCTTGCTTTTTAAAAACATTGAAGTTTTATAGAATTTCGAAATAGGGCTCGATATCAATAACTGGAGACATACGGACCCATCACAAAGTAACTCCCATCGGTAATAAGCACAACCTGTGCCTGTCATAGCCTCGTTAACTTTAACGTGACATATGCAGATTGGTTGAACAGTAAGCTCGTAGAATAGGTAGGCTACGCCAACCCTTAAGCGCAATTAAATTACGGTCCAAATGGTACGTTTTTATGCAATTTTAAACTCTCGTGACCGTCCCTGTCCTTTTTCATTTAGTTTCCATTTGGAAATACGGCTTTAACAGAAACCTCATTCTATCTGCGTTGATGAGATTCTCTTCCAGGGTTATGTTGATATATCGATAGTTTTAGTTATGTGCCATTTAAATTAAAATATGCCTGTGGTACTTTATTTTACGGAAGTAGAATCTGAGAACACACATTTTACGTTAGTTTACTTTTAAATTTAAATTTCTAGATTCCTCAGAACTTCTTATGCGAATCTGTGGCGGTCCGTTTATTAATCTGAGAATGTATCTCGATAATGATCCGTTGCCGTCTTTAACACTCGAATAGCTGGATTCTGAATTTAATTTTGGGCTAAAAACTGGGTGAGTTTTTAGCATTTATATATCTTTCGATGTTACAGTGGATAGCATTTCGATCAAATACAAGGATTTTAAATATTCCTACGCAAATATTTGCACACAAGTCGAAATTAACGTAAATATTATGAAGATGCAAAACGTTACGAATGACATTTTGTTGAAAAAATCGCTATCTGATTACTGTTGTTCCCAAAAACAGTAGCCGAAAAAAGGAAAGTTTCATCGATACTTAAATTTTCACAGAGGAGAATAAAACAGGAAACCTCACTATGATCTCAAAAACTTTCTGAAACATGTGAAGAATACAAACTGCAACACAAAACACTCAGTTTTCAATCGCGTCTTATTCTGATTTTTGGATAGTATTTTTCGTGGATGTAGTGAAATGCTATTTTAATTTTAATGATGACCTTATAAGGCATTTTTTTATTATTTTAGCTTCATTCTACCTGTGTATTAGGAAGGCGGAGGCAAGAGATTTTGAGAAACATCTTTGTATCCAGGTCGGCTAATCTGGAATTTCATTCAAACGCCTAAAAGTCATTAATTACATAACCTCCATGATGTTGATCGAATTATACTACAACTTATCCACTAATCCCCATGTGGTGCTGTGTTTAATGCGAATTAATTGTGCGAAAACAACTTTAACTAATATTCGAAGAAAGTTGAAATTAATCATGAATTCAATTTCATTTCACCATATTTATTCCTTACAATCAAACTGGGTTTTGTAGTTTCGCATATTTTTGGTTAACAGAAATTTTGAAATTTACTTTATAATATAAAATACATAGAATAACTATTAAAAGGCTTTGTTAGTATCGTCCATGACAGTATGAAGATACAAATGAATCAATGTGTTATTCAATTAAATATAAGGGTCAAGAAGTTCTGAATATCTTAGACATGAACTCATTTAGATTCCTAGAATCCTAAGGTTAAAAGTCTGAACTGTATATTTTATGAGGAAGTGCAAAACTTAATGGTTCCAGATTTCAGATAGAGTGAAACGATTGGCACCATTGTGGTTCTCGAGTTAATCTGTTCTAAGCTGAATCGACCCGCTGTTTAACCCCATACCACGACTACTATTTTTCTTCTGATTCCCTCCTATCTGTCGTTTACGTTGATTGACTACTGACGGCGTTGATGTTTGTCCACCTCTTGCATTCCTCTCCAGTTAATATACTGTTGTCATGTTTATGTCTTTTTATTTAACTTTCCTCTTATTTTAAATATTATTAGATAATGCATTTTTTCCTAGAATAAGTAGAAATAGGTTCATTTTCAAAGGTTTAATAATGTTTCACGTAAGCACCATTGATGATCAAATTCAATAATGAAATTGCTTGTTTATACTGACATTTGATATGTTTGAGGGTAGAAATATGGACAGTCGTAGAATAGGCAAACCAGTTTATCAGGAGCTCTAGATAAATGATTGCAATAACTGATTGATGAGGTTTATAAGGAGATAACTCAGAAGACTGTTGATTCCCCTAACATTTTCTTCTCCCATTCACGATTGTATGGAATGCTCTTCATTTAATAATGTATTTTTGTTATAAATCCCTACGCAAAGTATTTTTATTCTAAAGTAAATTGATGTGTTGATTAGCTGTATTCGTCACATCAGCAAGTGTATAATACTACTATCATAATATTTTAATATTATTAAGAAGCAGACGACCAGATGAGTTTAATATTCATAAATAAGTCTTTTGTTTCCTGCTCAACGTTATATACTTTGCCCGTTTAAAACTCCATTTAGAGGAGATCTTTAACTTTTCCAATTAAAACAACCCCCATTACTTTCGAAACGCCAACGGTCTGGACGTTGTTCACTTAGATTTCCAAAAGGTAACCGTTATGAAATAGATTAATGAGAAGTTAAAGCCTATCATAAGAATAGCGTTAGTATGTCAGATAGTATTAGTTAAAAGAACGGCAAAGTTTCAAAAATGACAAAAGCAGTGGAAGTACATTTAAACGTAAGAGGTCTCTTCACGCACATTATTTGCACTAGTTTACCGTTCGTCAAACCAGAATGATTCCCTTGATAAACAAAAGAAAAGGGTTACTCTACCATGGTTATACTCGTTGCACTACAATTAAATTCTGTGTTAAAAAATAATGACATTTTTTGTCAATGCCCTTGTTGTCTAGCAAAGTTGTGAGCAAATATCAAGGAACATTCTTCGTTCAAGAAATCAATTAGGGGCAGGTTTAATGTTTGGAGAAAGTAAGAGTTTTTAACTTATTGCAGTGGTCAAAATATTTTACAATTTTTAATTGTAAGAGAGCATAAAAAAACCCGAATTGGCAAAATAGTAACGTAGTTGATTAAACGGGAGGAGGAATAAGAGCATACGATAAAGACAGAATGTCCGAAGTCTGGAAGTACGGGGCCGTACACATTCTCACTGAATTTTAATTCGTTTTGCAATATCAGAGTGTTTCAAAGGCCTATTGAGATCAAATTAATCCATTCTCCCTGAAATACAACTGCCTGTCAGTAAATATTTAAGAGCATCGATTGCGAACTTAAAAAACTTTAACCATCCATGAGAATTTTACTGAAAACGTAGTTAACTGTAAACAGCCATGGGGACCCGAATGGACCCCATTTTTTTAATTACTACCTATCCCTTTTCTTAATTTACACATAATCCGTTGCCTGTAACCCATATATCCACAGACGCACATCACTCTCTCCCCTTCTCGTGGTTCTTGCTCCTCCTTCGATAAACTCTGCACATCACTGACTTATCTTTCCTTTCTCCGTCTTGTTGCCATAGTTAAAATTGACCGAAAAAAGGTTTAATCTGTAGAATAGCTAGGAGAAACCAAAGAAATTAGCTACTAGTCAACTTTCTAAAGATCCATGTGTTTGTCTTCATGCCTGTGATATTCCAGATTTGCTAACCAGTTGCTTAATTAAATGGTTAGTCATGCCAATAGAATTCATTTGTATCTTCTTACAGTTATTGGGAAATTAATAAAATAATAAAGAAATATTTAACGTTATTGAATTTCACTCAAGATGAACTCTAATACGTGCTGGTGATATAGTAATGATACAATATAAATGGCGAAAGGATATCCTAAAATATTTATTTCGGGAGTTTGTTTAGTTGTTTATCTGATTGTAACTGCGCATTTTGATACGCAATTGAGCTACGTGTTCCTGTGGCAATTTTTAAAAGGGCCCCCTCTCTTTTCGAGAAATATAAACTATAATGGTTTTCCTGTAGATTTTCCTAATTTTCAACCTTTTCACAATTTATAGATATGATAGAGCATTAACAGATGATATTAGCGTAAACTGATTTTCATATATGCAACACTTTAAAGTTGTTCATAATTTTGTAGGCATATATTGCGTCAATACGTGTACAAAACTGTTGCAAGAATAATGGCATTTACAGACTATAGTAGTTTTTAGAAGCAATGGTGATGTAGTTGTAGTCAAGGCTTTATTGATATACGACAGTGACCATTGTAATACCAACAGGCAGTGAGGTAGCCAGGAATGTGAGCCAGTAAGTATCTGAAGTTGTAGTGTTGCAATCAAAGAAACTGTTTACTTAGCTGCGCTGCAACCAGAGCACATCGGCTTACGTCCTTTTGAGATATCATTCAAATCGCTTATAATCAGCACATGAGGTCATTGTGTTGACTGACGAGTCAGAGACTAGTGACAAATCAGCATGAGGCAAAAAGGAGGAAAAAACGATTTAAAGAAGGATAAGCATAAGTAGGAGAAATAAATCAACCGAAAGTTAAGCTCAAGGGACTCAGTCCTTGGCTTCTCAGTTCCAGCATCTTATTATATCATGGGGAGTTTGATGTTGGAGTAGGAAATTTAGGTCAGACTGAATCACGGTGGAAAATAGCACAGAACATATTCGTGAGGAACTATTAAAATTGAACTAAATAATAAAATGAAGGAAATTTGATGGAGAAATATATTAAAACTTAAAATTGAAAAGGCGCGCTGAAATAGATACAGCAAAAAAGCCAAAAAAGGATAAATAAAAATACTTGTAATGATATCACATTTAGGGTTACTGTCGAAACAAAAAATAATGGAATATCCATGGGTCAGGCACAAAAAATAGAGAACTCTAAGTGTTTAAACAAATAGCAAATTTACTGACAAAAATTCGAGATATTTGGCTTACGCATATTTAGCACGTTAAAATCCAACTTAACAACCGAAAAGACTTGTAACAGTCAGAGAGTCCTGTTTATCGCCTTGGCGACTTAATTACGTTTAATTCAGCTAATTAAAACTATTTTATTCCAATTCAAGCTCTATAGAACCTGCTTACACAGTCCTTTACCCTTCAAAGTCAAATATAAATCCGTATTGTTGATTAGCGTATTTCACTATTTGTTAAACCCAAACTTCATACTAAAAGGGGTTGGTAGAATTCAAGTGTCTCACCACGCCACCCCTAAATAGGCTTGGGAATCACTATCATTAAAAGTGGGAGTGTCCTTGTTAAATTTTAAGAATACTTGCAGTATACTGCGCTAAGGATACGAATATGTAAGACATTAATACTAATTTTATTGAATGAAGTAAATATGTAACGTGGCTAAATAGAAAACCTTCTTAACGTGTGTAAATCCTCATAATTTCCTTTCAATATCATCGCGCACGGGTGAATGGAATGGAAATTTGGGATGTGCCTCACACACATCAGTCCAACCGAGGCCATCTAGGAAATCCAAACATGTAACAAACATGTTAAGATCAATAGTTGTCAAAAATGTTATAATACGCATCTGATTAAATAACATAAATGCCACAAAATTTTTTAAATATTTCTATGGTTGTGAGGTTAATTTGGGCGCATCTACATTTTCTCTAAATCCTCTTCATGGACTGAGATGTCCTCTGCCATGCCAACATTTGATTCCACCAAATTCACGTTAAACCCTGGAACATCTCTTTCTGCTGAAGGCGGATGCAAATAGGCGAGAATGCCTGTTCCCATAAATGCCACCAAATTTATAATTACCACAACAGAGAAGATGAAAAGGATAAGTCGGTAGATTTCCCATCGTGTTTCACATGTGGAGTATTGCCAGCAGGCATCGTTGATATTTTTCTAAAAGTAAATATTGCAAAAATTTGTTTTCAACTTATTTTAAAAATAATTTAAATATTACGCTTGAGAATAAGATAGTCAGCATTGCAGATTAGTTAAAAAAATACAACTGACCAGATCGTTAGTTAGTAATGCCTAATAACTGGTCATGAAAGCACTTTGTGTTTAGTGCGACATGTCCTAATATAACGTATTGCAAGATCCGCGTTATAGGGCGCCGCAATTAACGGCTGCGAAATCTAAACCAGATATTAACTTATCAATCACCTTTATCTTTCTTTTTTATGTGCCAATCACAGGCCACGACACAGATGGACCAATGGTCGCGATCTGGGAATAGCCAACTAGAGGAACGCCAACATACGAGCAAAAGGAAAAGACCTGAAAGACCAGGATAGAGGCCAGAATTCGGTGTGCGATCTCAGCATCACGTGCTCTCTGCCTCCTCGGTCTTCATCGCCGCTATCCGTCTACGTGTGCAAGCCTCACGCCAGCTCTAACCCAAACTAACTCTAGAACGACCCATCTCTGTCGTTTACACACCTTGTTACATTACTAATTGTAAATAAACGTACTCCACCACAAGGAGATCTCCCTTTAATGTTCGGTTGGTTTTATAGTGTTATATGTTCTAATCTGATCCAATTCCTCTATCTGCAGTTGTTGATTAATGCACCAGTGATCCCAAATAGAAGTTATGGTATTTCCCATGCTTTGATTTCACTAAACGGTTAAACATTTCATCCTATTTCACATTCCATAAATAATATTGGTTCTATAATATAAAGACACCTTCCTCTTGGCTTCATGCATTTTGACAGATTTAGACCTATGAACAAACACTGCATCCAGGCTACAAAATATAATCGAGCAGAGAACTTCCTTAACTTATATTTGATATTCTGGAACACAACGAAGTTAATATAAATAAGGATACAACATACGAACACATATTTGAAATCTGAAGAAAATTTATCATAAATAAATCTGCGTTGGCTGTTTATGACAGCAACGTTTATGATGGAGCAATATCAACCTTCGTGAAAGTTTGCCCATAAAGTTCAACTGTATTCAATACTTATAAAAAATTCCTGAGAGCAAACATTTCTGCTAATACATAATCTTTTATTCCTATTTTAAAATCTGTTGTGGTCCGTCTAGGAATATTTTTTAGAGATTTTAGTTATAAAATAAACAATTCAAGGTCACCGGTCCGATAATATTTTCAACCTGCTAAGTCCTACTCTGTTAATTAATATTGGATGAACTTCAGTCACATCAGCTTTCTAGTCATGATTGCTATTTTGTATAATTGCTTCATCAGAGCACCCCATACTAATTAACTGGAAACCCATGAATAGTGTACTCAAAATTTTCAAATTAGAGAAACAATTTGAAGTTTGGAATATTAGGACGTTATACAATGTTCTATACGCCCCTCACAAAAGAGAACATTTAAATATCTCCGCAGTTCAATTAAAGTAAGGATCTTGATGTTCTCAGTCCGTCGTCAATTTCGTCTCGACTCCACCTCCTATTTCATCCGTTATGGGGCTCTATTACCGCTCTCAGTGTTCAGATATTTCCTCAATATCATATTTAAAAATATTTTTATTTTAACATGGATAATGAAAGTACCTGTAGATATGTTGCATCGCTAGTGTCACATAGACATATTCTCGATCTATTTCGACGAATAGTACCTCCAGTGAAGACGAAGCCACAAGTATCACTCCAGTGGGACCATGGTTGGCAGCTTTCAAAACATTCCTCAAGAGCACAAGCAGTGAGACAGTTGCCAAGTTTTATGCAAGTACAAGTAAAATCGTTCAGACAAGTATCCGAGGGATATTGGAATTTATTTTCACATCCAGGTGTATATCTCCATCGGCATATTCGTGCCATTCTAAAATTCCAACGAAATACATGTCCACCGTATATAGTTGTAGATTATTCTTTTAAAGTTAAGCTGAAAAGAGAAATTTTATCTCAAAAAGTCAACAGTTATTTTAAAGGAAAGTGTTCTGTAAACTTCTCAAGCAACTTAAAGAGCAAAATATCTAATTCATAAAATAAGAATTCCGTCGTGTAAACTCGAGTAAAGTATGACGAAATCCACATACAGGCACATCTATATAATCCATTTTCATGTTAATGGATGAACAAGATTTGAATAAAGCCCTCATGCTTACTTGTTGATTTCAAATTAAAGTGCAACCGCAAACTCAAAGTTGGATTAATCAAGATATCAAGATTTTTTTCAGTATGATTAAGAGAGAATAAACTTATTCATAAGCGGTGACAAAGCTTTTCCGAATTTTTATAGCAAACTTTCGTTAAGGATGTTGTTAAAAATCTATGCACAAAGTTGGAGAAATCCCTGTTCAAAACTTAAAACAGTAATAAATATATCTGTGTTAAGTGAAAATGAATAATTCTCACCCGAGAAAAATTAACTTAGCAATTATTTGCTAATTATCTCTATAATTTGCATGCTTGTTAAAATACGCTAAATCGCAAGGTCGTTAGTTCGCCTAATTTTGGAGTAAAGTTCAGCATTGGGATAGTTACGTGTTATCATTGATTTCTGGGATTTGCGGCTATTTTGGAGGCTAATAAGGTTATAAAAATTTAGCGGTTAAAATTTATGTGTTCAGTAAATGCGTTATTCCGCACAGATCCCAAGAATGTTCTTGTTTTTAAGTTAAGTCTTAGAATAACCAAATAGTTCAAATATATTAAGAGGCTGGTCCAGTATCGAAGTATTCTTCTCATGAGTCACGCTTAAAAGACTTAAAGCCGAAGGTAACTGTCTATCAATTATTAAATTCTCTGCAGTTATTGCACAAACAGCTTTCTTTGGTCAGAAAATCTGGTTGTGAATGGGTTATTTCAAATGCTGATATCAAAATCCTTTAGTTACTTGTCTACTTGCAGCTTATTAGCAAACGTTTTAGCTTGAAGATGATCAGGTATGAACTTAAGCTGGGAGGTGTGTCACGCCTTCTGTTACCTAATCCAATATTTTGTCCTTTATTTAAGACCTTTGGAAATCATCCTTATGCTTAATCATCATTAAGTCAAAATAAAAAAATTACTTCGAAACTTTGTCCTTTCTATGTATATATTTATAAGGGGGTTCACGCTTATTTTGGGATGCATTCATATTTATAGCTCATACGATTTAAATCAAAGTAATTAAAAGCATAATTCTCTTTAGAATCATTTTAATCATATAGGATAACAAATATCATTGAATAAAATCAGTAAAAATAAGCAGTTTCTTCAACAATATAAATTTGCATCCGATTATAAAGTAAGTAATTATATTTACATTTATGTGATATAATATAAAAATAAGTCTTTTTTCCTTGTACTCACCGTTTAGAAGCTGCAACTAGTTAAAATGCACTTTACGACCTGTAGCCATTAAATTTATGATTTTAATAATCTTATATTCTGCCCAATCAACTTATTCCTACAGATTGACCTCATTTTAAGGGACTGGAGTAGCCATTTCCCTTCACTTTCCCATCCACTTCCCCTCATCCAATCATGAAATTCACATGAAGGCACTCTAAAAGTGTGAAATCGGAATGATCTATTTAATTAATATCAAATCGTCGATTTTACTTAAGAGCACAGAAGTCAGATTTTATACCAATAAGGGTGATTGTGACAAATTAAGTAATAAATTGAAAAATACGAGACCTATATGCCAAAGAGATGTAAAGCCTCCAAAGTTAGAAGCTGAGTAGAAGTGAATAAATGATTCTCTGGTTGAATAAGAGTAAGACTGCCATTAGGTTCAAATGAAAATTATCTGTCCGTTCTGATAACGCTCACATTCTTACTATTTCATCATCATGATCCAACCGGTGTATTCGAGAGAAAATATTCTATTATTGGGAATCACGCTCTTCATTCTGATATAAGCCAGTCTTGAAAATCTCTCATCCAAAGAATATTTCAAGGCCGATAGCATAATAAGTATGCTTAAAAACTAATGGCGTTTGTGTCAGTAAATGATTATATTGCTAATAATATCGGTGTTTTGGCCTGCTGAACTAACCTTCGACCTATTGTGGGGTGTCATTTTCCTATTCATTTACCTTTGTTTGACCACATTTCATCTTACATAAATAACAATTTTCTCTATGCTAACTTCACATCTAACTAGTTCGAATCAGCTTCATTCAGGAGGGTCCTAGGGGAATAAAATCGGACCCGTTGGTGTCTCCATTGGTCTTCTCTTTTCTCCTATTGAGAGTACTGAGGACTGTCTTTATCGGGAGATTTATTAGTCTACTCTATCTTAAAATTTTTTTCAAGCTCCGGATGCCTCACACGTCTAATTTTACGCAATTGTGTCAGTTTTATTAAATAATCTTCCAATAAGATTAATTAATAAAAAATGCGTTTAAATCAGTAAACTTGGCATGAAATAAAACAGAAGAAATATGTTAAAATGGAACAAAATAGTGAAAGAGAAGACGAACAAATAATGCTTTCTCTACAGCAAATGTTCATGGCACTATCAAAATATTACAATAGCGAATCACGGTACTAGTGTATTTGTTTCCTAAATTAAAATATTATCTTCGATCGATGAACTATAACCGTTTGAGAGCATCCGACTGAAATCAAAATGAACTGTAAATATCTGTGTGCACCCAACTTGAAAATAAATTAACTCTAGAAATCTGCGAGCACTCGACTGTAAAAATCTTCCCTTCGCTCTTGCCGACCTACGTAAATCTATTTTTAAACACACACACAGTCAGTTGTCCACCCTCTCGTTTTGTTCTGGTCCTCTATCACTAAATTCTGCACACCAC
>CAADRB010000031.1:1025168-1035799 GCA_900708905.1 Hymenolepis diminuta
ATATTTACCGAGCAGAAACTAAACTTTTAGCTTTCTTTATCCTCCAAATGTGTCTAAAAAACCCTTTTAAGCATTCAGAATCACCTTTAATTTAAAAAACTGCGATGCTTCAAATTCTGTGAGTTGAGTCAGAAACATGACTGTCTGATTATCAAAAAAATGCCAAAGGCTAAGCAGATATTAAATGGGTTTTCTTAAGATATTCACTTAAATATCAATGTTACTCTTTTACATATCATTATTTTATTTTGCCCTCGCTCTTAAAATTGTTCTAAATTTGAATAAAACATCTAACTTACTGCTAAACAACATCATGTTCTCTTCATCTAGTAGGTTTTCGTAAGTTTGACCTTATCGACTCAATATGTTACTGGCATATATCTATTCAATTTACTTTGTTATTATTCAATCTAAATACTATTTTCCCTACAAATAATTATTCACCGTCCGATGTTTTTAAAATGCCAAGAGTAATTAAGTTTCCAAGGAAACTAATAATTATTTGTTAAATAGGCCTTCCATGCTTATGGTCAAATCAAGCAAAATGTGATAAATTAAACCGGACCATTGCTCATCCTTCTCAAGATTAAAATCGGTTATGATCTCTAGATTCATAAGTTGTCATTTCGATATGATCGACGATGGGAGAATTTTCAAAATTGTATCACATAATTGTACTTATATGTAAATAGTAGAATATATTATTTGTATTCAATTTTGCCCGGAACTAAGATTCGTACTTCCATTCAAACGAAACTAGTTAATGACGATAGATCACTCTTAAAACTGTTAAAGGTTTGTTTTTTCGTGATATTTCTAAAAAAGCATATTTTTAACGATGGGTCCTTACAGGAAATTCCTCAGTGAAAAAGACCATTTAATACAATCCAAGGAAATATTTCCGAACAGCATCATACTTGTTAGCCAACTTCGAACAAATCACGGATAACCCAGTGCCAAAGTTATAAATTTCTTCTTCGATAGATCTCACCTTTCGGAAACAACGGCATCTATGAGTTCTCAGAAGGTTCTTTTTATATGAGAGTAAAGTAATATTAATAAAATTTGAGCAGATATCAAACAGAGACTGCAGGCTTTGAAATAATTAACTTTTGACAGATTTCGGTCTTCAAAATATTTGAGATAAAAGAAAATGAATTTTGACTGAAAAACGCTTTTCAAAGACGACATCAGCACTGCTCGCACATAAAATTTTTCCAACAATGTCGAAATCTTTAAGTTCTGTTTATTTTGAATAAGGGGAATGAAGTAAGCATCATATGATGAGTTAAGAAAGAAGAAAGTAATGAAATCAGGATATCAGGGGTCTTATTTTATTTGAATTATAGAAGTACTGCTCTGTTTATATTCTTATAAGGAATGTATTTCCCTCTTTAAAATTTTAACACTCAAATATAATGATCTGAATCTCAGATCTATTCAATTGTATCTTCTTACAGCCACAATCAGGTAGATAAAACTTGTTTGTAGCATGGCAAAGCTATGATGAATATAATAAAATTATGCCGTTTGAAATCCTCATTACATTCGAATCGATAAAGAGAAAGCCGAAACATTCACTGATGGGCTTGATTGCTTTTCAAGATATCTGGCACAGTTCCAGTGCCAGATATCCAGTCCAAATTATGGTATGTTGCTCACCATAAAGTTAGCAAGTATGGTTAGTAGTAATTGCAGAGAGGGGAGGAATCAAAGAGGGTATGAAGAATTTATAAGCATTAACAAATAGAGGAGTAGCATTTATCATTGAAGTTGCTTCAGAAGCAATTCCCAATATTCAAAACATAACTTTTTATTTTTTTTAAAAATAATACTCAAAGTGAGTTTTTTTTCAATCCGCTAAGGACAACATTTTAAAATCTGTGGTCTTGGATTTTGAATGGCAGATCTTGGCGATCCTTGAATAGATCTAAGCCTTCATTTCTGTAATGAATCTTCAATATCTTTGCGATATCTGAACTTCGTAATGTGTTGGTAAATTAGCGCGCAATTTTTCATTTGACAAATTGAGTAATTTATATAGAGGTACTACCTAATCATCTTATAATTTAGGACCCTGATATAGAGATAAATACCACAAAACATTTAAACCCATATGAGTGGACAGATTCTAAGGTCGATAACAGTTAATATTTAGTTGAGCCAATTAGGACACAGATTGTGGTTTTATCCAATAGGTGAACACTCGGGTTGTGGCTTAAAATCCAGACACGTGTCTATCTAAACATAGGCAAATGTAAGTCAACCTAGATCTAAAGCAATGTCTTATGAATTTAAACCAGACGCAACCATTTGAAATGTTTAGGAGAAGGTAAAAATTCTAATACAGTCAGTTTCCTGATTTAAAATGGATAGGGCTGTTTACCTCCCCCAAATCGGTAGAACAATTTTATCATTTGCAATGTTACCATGACAAGGCAGAAAGCATTTATAACTTTTAATTGTAGCAAATAGTTGATTACTTAGGAAGAGAAAGTTCACTTTTAAGAGGCAGTATTTAAGCAATTGGACTGAAAGTCAGGAAAGCATTATAATCTTATTTCAAGCACTTTAAGCGACAACGCCTATGAATAAATGAAATACTCAAATACATTGAGAGCCAACAGGTTTTCGTGGAACTTATATAAGCATTACAAGATTAGATGTTGAAAAGCAAATTTGAAAAATGTTTTTCTCTCAGCCCATCTGTGTTAAAATCATATAAACTGTTTAATATCATATAAGGTAATCCTGCTTTCTCGACCTTTGGGAGGAAAATGAGTTGAAGTAGCAAGACGACCACATTTAAACAACCTGTCAGTGAGCACTGGCTGTTATTATTTGCTATTATTTCTCCTAGTATTAAAAAAAGCAAATTTATTTATTTTTTAAGCTGATTTGTCACTCATCATATTCTTGACTGTCTCTCGATTTGATAAGAATTTTATATCCCGTCTTAAGTCCAGGATGCGGAGAATGTCCTTGAAATTCCCCCTTGTTTATAAACCAAAACTGTAAGAAATAGGCTCCCACAACCCAGCCCTTTTTAACCTTACTTGAATAGACGTGTTCAGTTACTCTTCAATCTTCCCGCTTTAGGATACAATGTGGCTGCCAATTTAGCGATATCATATGAGTAGATATGTAACGTAAGTAGCTTAATGCATTCTAGGAGCAGTAGAAAGTTTCAATCTAATTTGGCGACCCCATTTTGCTTATTTTGCTATTTCATACGCATCTTCTTCAATTTTGTTCAAGTCTTTTTCACTCATGATCCCTACCTATTAACTTCTAGTCTTAGCCACTTAACTTCTTCTATCTTATCCTTTCATTGATATTCTTCCACTTAAAAATTTCAATATATGTGAAGAACAGTAATTAAGACTATACGATTTATCATTTCTATTGGTAAATATCTTCAAGTAAGTTTAGAACTCATGTGTTCACATTATATTAAAATGTTCACTAATGTAGGCCTACAAATGCATTCACACAAGCGTCGTATTACGTGATTATAATCGCATTTGCATACATCGATCGAGAGAACAGTCCTCTGCCAAATACAAATTGGTCTGTGTGTTGCTAACTGTCATATGTGCGTGTTCTGGTTTCAAAGCAAATATGGATGTTTAAAACGTGCAAAATTACCTTTAGGGTGGTTCCGGATGTATTCCATTGAGTCCAGTTTCTGATTTAGATGTTTTCACGTGCCAAATATGCAATATCGGAATTTAGATATAACAAACTGCTTCTCTTGAATGAAATGGTTACGTCGGACTTTAATTTAATCAGGTTTCAAGTTCTATTAAAAATTTGAATATTAAACTAGATGTGACCATTCATTCGGTTCTTTCACCAATTGATGTTATTTGTTCTTTCTTCAGTGCCTCCTCAAAGTTCAGATTATTCAAAATTAATACGTATAATTTGAACCAAACAAAATCTACACAATACTTTAAATCCCTTATTAAAAAAATATAGGAAAATAAGTTTGCTTCATTAAGTTGTCTTTTTTTCTAGTTTTCTAGCTCCAAGTTTTTAGGATTTACCAATTTTTGAAAATGAATAAACATTTTTTTATACTTTTATTAAACTTGCATCATTTTTTTAATCATGTCAACATTAATTGTCAAATTTCGTATAACTGACTGCAGCTTTAAGTACTGCATAACTTATACTGATATTGCCTATTACTTCTTCTTTTAGTTTATTATTATTAATCTTATATCAAGCATTGACAGCATCAAATTTTCAACTCAAAAGTTTCAAAAAAGTAATATTCTCGGTGTTTTAGCATCAGCAAATTTTATGTCGTTCAATTCTGAACTTTTAGGCGGGCATTTGCAAATCCAAACGTTCAGATCACCTGAGAGTATTGTTTTTTTTAAATATCGTCAAGATAAAATGTGATATTTACGAACTAATAGCAATGCTGATCAATCAAATCAAATCAAATCAGACAACGTTGGTTCATTTATGATCTTTTGCTTAAACAAAAGGAGATCTTAGGTTGAATACTGTAAAATATGTAATTATTTGCAGGATTCGGATACCGTATTCTTAATTGATAGATTTCAATAAATCCAAGGTGATATCTAAGTCTATTTTAACAGACCCAATCAAAAGCAAGGCAACGAGACTTCTGATATGGCCTGACCTTTATTAAAACGGCTGACCAGCGTGTGGAGAATGAACTCTCTAAATCGATGACTGTCGCTGTATTATTTATGCTGTGCTGAGAGGTCCATAAGGTCACTGCTTAAATAAGTTAGATACATCACAAACTTGACGAAACATCGCGTCGTGATATGTTCGTGTTCTAAAGTGGTTGTGACATAAAAATTCAAATCACGGGAAAAGTTTTGCCTGAATACATTCGTGTAATCTTTTGAGAGTTTTCCTCGATTATTTTTGCCAAATTCAAGGGTTTTATTGTTGAAGCATTTTCTTTTAATATAAGAATGATTAAACACCAGTTCCATTCTAATAAATTCTAATTATTTTCAACATCAGCTCCTTTTCAATTGTTTTGCTAAATATCAATCTTTTATAAAAAAAGATAACTTTATTTGTTAATGCAATCAATCGAATTTCCAAGTATATGAATGCTCATGCAGTCAGTTTTATGTCTTTGAATGGAAGTCATTATAAGCTACCTTCAATTTTTGTGTAAATATTTCCCACTCTGTCACAAAATACGAACTCTTAATCTAAATGGTAATTGCTGAAAACGTTCATGCAATACGCAGCGATATATTACACATTACTGAATAGTAAATGACTAAAATAGAGCATAGCTCACTCTCCTTTTGTTTCTATATTTGCCTTCATCATCAGTAGTAAATAAGATCTCTTCGTACAATTGGATAAAGTTGCAACTTGCCTTATTTTGATAGAAATAAGCGTTTTTTTTTAAATAAAAACGTTTGATAAATTGAATGGCAAAGATCCATCCAGCATTACATATGGAAATATGAAGTGCAATAGTATCCTACTCTAATGAGATGAATGACTGTCAATTTCGACATCAATAACATAGTTTTAAAAAGAAATTATGAGAACTTAATCGCCAAAAAATTACTCCTGTTCTTTAAACTGAAGAGTTGCATAGCATATTTCATTTCTGTCAAGCCAATGGTAACGAGTTAGTGAACTACATAAGTCTGCAAAATGTTTTACAAATCCAACAACAGAGTTTGATACTGACCGATGGACCCAAAGTGTAATTTTCACATTCATGGAAATTCCAGAATGCCTCCTCTCTGTTACCTATCTGTCCTGAGGAAAACATTTTCCGTCAATGGGCTTAAAAGCAATTTTCAAATTGGCATTGCAGAATCTTACCATATTTAAGTAGTATTCAAGTTCACACAATTTGATGAATGAGAAATTTTTTCAGTCCTATATATACTGGTAGTAATTTTTTATTGTTTTATGACAGTCAAACTTGCTCGTCCTCTTGCTAACTGATCTAAACTTTAATGGTTGCTGTAAGTTTCATGCCTATAGAAGAGAACAAATGCAATATAATGAAGCAAAATTAGAAGCTTCAAGAACGATCTAAACATATTCGTATGAATGCCGTAGAATTGATCACCTTATTATATACAAATAAGAAATCCATCCGTTTGTCGTAGTTTTCGAGATTCTGCAAAAGAAAAGCAAATTTATGATCTCATAGGTGAAACTCATTCTGCTGTAAGCGATTTCAAAGCTAGAATTATAACGAAGGAGATTTCGTATTTATGCTACAAATAAAAATGCATCTGAAATTTACATAACTTCGCATGATTCTCCCACCGAAACAACACATTTTTAAAGCTCTATTTCTTTCTGCAACTGCAATGATCTTTGCTATTCTGTCCTTCTTAATAAACATCTAGCATAAGTTTCTAGTGGTAGAGGGAAAATTGGAAGAACAGAACTGCCCATTTTCCGTGGCATAATAAAAACTTTGGACGAAAAGCAAAGAAAATACACATTTTAGCGATCTTCCCCTTCAGGACGTTTTGTAACTAAAATTATGCATTTTGAACCTGATCAAATAAGTGGAATACGCAAATGCATAACCTGTAACATTTTCCGAGGGAGAACTTTAAATTATCCGCTCTCATGGGTGCTTGACACAAATGAAACTGTTTTGAAATGTTTGTACTAAAGGAAATGAACTTATTTCAGTTTACTTATAAAGATGTTAATTTAATTTTATTAAATATTTTAAAAGGGTAATAATTAAACATTTTAAAATAAAAGAGGTAATTTTTATGAGAAAATGATTGCCATCAATTTATTTTTTCCAAATTTGCTCAGTTTTCAGATTCCTTTTTTATCTGATTGCTGTTCACACAACTTCCACATTTTCAGTAGACTTACAAACAAGGAAGGAAACATTGTTGATTGTGAAAAATGCGAAGTTTTCCGGAAGATATGGAATTTCACTGAAACACAATAGATGTTTCATATTTAAATTGAGCAAAATTTGTGCAAGAATTATTTTAAGAAAAAAAATCTATCACTAACCTTCCAAAATCCATCCCAGCAACACAGCTCCATGCTGGTCCGTATCTATCATCCATAGCCTGTCGAACCATTGTAGCCCTGTCCTGATTTGATTTTGTTCTTCTTAAAGATTCTGATGCAGCGTCGATAGCTGTCTGCAGTTTGGAATTATCCATTTCTATTCGTAATCTCTTAACATCCGTTCTAAACATGATTGTAACTATGTATCTAATATCTGCGAAGATATTTCGTGGTCAAATTATATATGAGTCCAACAGCCAATCAAATGAGCCTACTTAATTTGGTTGTTAATGCATATTTCGCAATTGGACTTTGTACCATGCTTAGCAAGTATGATATCATTTAGTTTGTCCATTCTATTATAAAATTTCATTTGCAAATAACACTCCAGATGGCATGAACTGCTTCTGTTTGGTGATACGATTCCAATTAATGCGTAATCTTATCTTAAGAGCTCTTGAAAGAACACTTTTGGCATCGAAACCATCCTTTTAAACTCAAAGATAATAAATAAAATCGTAATTCCAAGGTCAGACCAACTGAATCGCATACAATCACTTGCCAATTGCCATTTTATTTTCTTTTGAAAATTTCTGCAGTTTTCTCGTTTGAGGTCAAAGATATTGGCATCAATATCCTCTTAACATTATTGTGAAGGATGACTGTAGGTATTTCCAGAATTACTCTTTATTCATATTTCCCATGAAAATACATCGTCCACGAAGCCGCAGTGACATCTTTATGTCCCTATGGGTCAAAGTTCCTACCTGTCATGTCTAAACGAATTTATCGATTCTCCCCTTTCCATAACCGCCCCGTTTTGTTTTAAAGTACATCTACACTCATATTCTCACGCGTGTCCTTACCCAAGTGAGTCATATAAACTGTCTTTGTATTTCCACTCCCATACACATGGACAGACACACGCTTGTCACTACCGTCTCTTACCCTTCCCTCTCATCTCCTCTCTTCCCCAGTCCCCTCTCTCTCACTCGCCCGAATCCCCTTAGTAGTTTGTTCAATACATTTTGGCCTAATCAGTTCTTGGTGTTCTGCTCTTTAGCTGTGGCTAACCCTTACAATTTACATTCAGCAACAATTGCGATCCTTAGTAGAAACAAAGCGTATAATTCTTTTTTGTATTTCCTTCATAAAAATAAATAATTATATTAGCCACTTTAAATATCATTTATTTAAAATAATCTTAGTTTAATAAATTAATTAGTAAGCTTTACACACTTATCAATTTAACTAAAATTTAATCCATGAATACAGAAATTATGGTTGATAAGGTAGCAAAAGAAAGTCCTTATATTACGTGTATGGCCAAATTCTTTTAATTCTAACAATGAGATAATAATGCACATTAATCACTCTGTCGTTAGCCTAAAGGATCAATGAATTTAGTTTCACTTTATTGCAGAAATTAAAGTAGATAATATAACACAGAAAAGCTTTATTGATATATTAACAAAGCTAGGATATTTGCCAATCAAAAGAGTTCTAGAAGGTACAAATCTCTGCATAAATTGATGAGAATTTGCCGGCAATGAAGAAAGATGGAGATATGATCAACATGATTTGTGGGAAATTTTTAGTCTGTAATTTGAACATTTTCTGATGTCTTGCAAATTAGGAAGGATATATCACCCACAGTGAAGAAAGCAAAGTTCTTTGGCAGATACGGAACCTCACTAAAGAGGAACAAAAGCAAAAGTATTGAATAATCGGTAGGTAAAGGAGGTCGATTAGTAAGAGATTAAAGTGAGGCTAACCTTCCGAAATCTCTACCGGAAATGCAGCTCCATGCTGGTCCATAACGATCATCCATAACCTTCCTAACATAAGCGGCTCGTTCTTTATTCGAGTCTAATCGATTGATGGCATTCTTTGCAGCATCAATAGCTGTATTCAGCTGGCTCTCCTCGCAGTCAATGTTAAGTTTCTTCACATCCATGCTCTGATTAAACCTGACTTCGCCTGTTTCTCAGTAAAAGTGACTCCAGTTCAACTCTCACACACTCAAAGTGTGTTTTGGAATCTGCACTTTGTGATTGGTTTAGTCTCACTCTTGTGCACACAGATTCTGAAGACTTCTAGAGAGAATTTTACCACACCACTCGGTAATGATCGATTTCGTTTTGCTGAATGTCTTTCACACTCTGTTAAATATTAAGAATCGCTACATGTCTTGAATTATGAACTTTGTTAATCACTCATGTAAACCTACTTAAACACACTGATATTTACTCAACAATAAAAATGAGCTCGTATTTTGTATTTAGAAAGCTTGCAATCAGTTATTGATCCATTATTGATTGGTTAATTCGGTTTGTTACAAATGAGCGCGACCAATTCCTGTTTCGTTTACTGATTCATTGTTATAAATGTATCTCGTTTCACACAGGTTTTCTTATTCAGATCTCACAAATCTGTAACTTAAGCTCAGATTTTGTGACTCAGTTGAGATGACGTGTAGATGGTAAATACGGTCCTGCCAAATTGGTGCAGTAAATAGGAAGGCAATGTTTTAGAGGGTGTTTTGAGATGCAAATGCGATAGCCTGTGAATGTGAAGGGTTATTTGCATGAGACTATTTACAGAAAATGAGTCAGAAGAGCATGCGGAATTAAGTTTCGCACAATCCTGTTAGGCGAAATCCGTGATATGATAAGTTTCTTTTTCTTAAATCAAATTTGCCGTCAATCAAGAATTCACAAAGAAAGAAAATAATGGAATTATTCTGAGAGCAGAAAAAAGTGTTTACAATTGTATGTTCTTAAAAACCACCCTAGATTTTAAAATGATCCTCTATTCAGCTTTAAAATTAATATTTTGGTAATAATTCCTGCAGAAAAATTCATTTTAATTTGCTTCTTACAGTTATTTTATCTTATATATTTTTTAGTAGCTTAGGTATTGTCCATTTTTAAAGAGGTTACAGATGAGCTGTGTCATGTTAAAATTGTGCTGACTCGTATCATCCTGTAAGTGTTATGTCTATTAGAAGAAAAATGTTTTCGAAATGAGAATTTCAGCTTATCACCATCAAGATGGAAGTGGAATCAGCACATTATCTTTTGAACTTAATGAACTAGAGTATGCTTTCCTTGAACAATGAAATGAACATACTCCGATTTTTTAACCGTGAGGTTATCAAAAGGCAAATGATTGCAACCTCTCCCTCTTAAAATCCCGTATCTATTGCAATTTTTGGCCATTTAACTGCAAATATCTCAAATTCTGAACAAAAAGCACCGATCACATAGAGCTAAATAGACATCAAGGTTTTCAAAACTATATCTTTGAATTGTAATGCACCTTTCCCTTAGTAAAGGTATTGTTGAAGCCTATATATCCTCTCCGTGTGTAGATCCCATTTTTGATACAAATTTTTGATAAATTGAGTAAATAAACACAGCAGTGCTGCAAGAAATTAATCAACGCTATAGGATGAGGAAATTTTGATCAATAATTTCAAATTTCAGTTAATTATTAGCCAGAGTTTAACAAATAAATCTCAGGTTACTTTGTGTACATTACATTACATATTATATCTGTTAGAAGAAATGGTAATTATTTTCCCCCGCTCCCAATATTTCTTCTATGAA
>CAADRB010000031.1:1035993-1054060 GCA_900708905.1 Hymenolepis diminuta
CTCTGCTAGATTACTATCCGAACTCCTAGTTGGTTACGTTATAGCAATATCACAGAAGACTGTAAGCCAATATATCCTATTAGAAAGGGAGTACTCATTTTAGTTGAAAAGACGTACTCAAGTTTATTTCCTAAAAATAGTAATCAGCAATCACTTATATTTTATTAATTCTAAATATAATAGTTAGACCTACCGAAAGCTGGGTTTTTGTCAATTGATAAAATGTTAATTCTCAATATCTGAGAATCTTTACATGGTAATATAGAAGAGAATAAAGCAGAAGTTTAAAATTTGCACCTCTTTAAAAATAAATCGAAAATAGATAAAGTAATAAAGACAAAATGGATCGTTTTTAGTGGAAAGTTAAATATTATACTAGGTCTTACATAACCCCTTCTATTTTAGTAAATGGCAAGGTCTATCCTTCTTTTCTTATATCAAAGAATATTAACTTTGAGATAAATCAAATACAAAACCATCTTTGATATTGTTGGCTTTTTCACAAGTTAAAAATCGATTGACAGCCTCAACCATCCATGTCAGATAAGTGGAAATTTCAGATAATTAAACAGCGAGTTAATTTTAGAGGTGTCTTACAGAAGATCTCTACACATTTTGGTGGAAGGACCCGGTCACAGTAGATGCCATTGAAAAGAAGAGAAATCCGTGCAAGCAATTTGTTCATTGTCCATTATCAAAAGTGAGGGAATATTTTTAGACAATAGACAAAATTATAGGTTTTTTTCTATGTAAAGATATTACTAATCGCAACGAAAGAGGATCAAATGAAGTTATTTAAATATTTGAGATCCCTAATCACTAAAATTAATTCCAATTTTCCATTAATTGAAACTTTAGCAATACAGAAGAAATTTATTCACTTTGGCGCGTCCGAAAAAACCTATACTACCTTGATTCCTTTTACGCAAATTTAGTAATCTCCTTCAATTTCGTGTTCGACAGCTTCTACTGCTACTCTCAAACGGTAAATGTTTCAACAAAATAAAAGCTTCATTTAAAAGGGAATTCGTCGAATAGTTCATCAGGAGGCTTTCTACACTGCTTTAGTGATAAAATTGAGGGAACAAAGATCAATCTATCAGAAGTCTGTGTCTATCTGCTAAAAAAATGCATGAAAAAAATATGCTGTATACTGATGAAATTATTCAAATAATATCTGAACCAAATTTGTATTTAAATGATTTCTGAAAAGGTTTTAAAATGGGGAATAAGCGTTTTATGTTAATTAAAATGAAATTAATATGCGGACAAAGCTTTGAAACAAATAAGAAAAGCACTGCAAAAATGCAAATGCCAATTTTCATTTAGGCTCTTCAGGTGATTTTGTGGGCAATTGGTAAATGGGATTGCCACGCTTCATACCAGCAACCGCTTGATCCTTCTGGGGTCCCGAAATCACTTCAAATATGGTATGCAGCTCATCGTATAATTCGTTGAATGTAGGACGTCCATAAGCAATGCGGTCCCCAACTTCAATCTTACTGAAATGTAGCCACTGTTGGCTGTGATTAAATAGGTCAAATGCGAAGCAGGCTAAATCGGGGCCGAGACTTGTTGTCACCAGGGCCAACTCTTTGAGCATCATCAGCAATCGACGGCTAGTTTCTTCGTTATCTATCAGCCAAATAATTACCAATATCAAATACTAAATCGACCACCCCTAAGATTCAAAGTTTAACATTCCGAAATTAAATGTTTTTAGGCCAAGAAAAAGTATTTATTGACAAATGAAAGAAATAAAAATGGAATTGACCATCTCTGTGATAATCTTGTTATCTTCCTTTGTAAAATCTTCCATTCAAGATCGTTACATAGAAGAAAATAATATTTTCCCCAAATTAGTTCTTATATGTAAAATTCTTTATTTTCTACCTTTTAATCCCTGCTTCTTTTAATTCCCTTTTATTCGAACGAATTTATTTACATTACGGTTGTTAATGGCAGATAATATTAATAGACCTATCGATACGAAAGCGTGTGTCTTGTGTTGATATAGTGGTTTGGGTCGTTTAGTATTGTGGTGTTGTCGGGTCGTGTTTGTAACTAGTGCAATGTCTTAGGGAATCTAAGAGTCAGCTATAGAGGAGAACTGATCATAGCAATAGTAATTTTAAAATGCTCCCATTTGGTTCAACATCAGATAATTTTGTTTAAATGATTTTTTTCTTACATATATGCAAAATCGTAAAATGGAAAAATCTTCTGTCCCATTTGTTCAAAGTCACATTTAATTTCATATATGTTTTAAAATGTTATTATAACACTCAGATTGGATTACTTACTTCTGCGCATTGCTTTTCTGAACTCTAAAGAAAATCCAGGTAGTGCACTCGCCAATTTGGCCGGTGAGACGTGTTTTAAAAGATCCTTGAAAACTAGAAAACCAATATTTGACCAGTGATCAGTATCTGTCTGTGCCTCAACTGTATCTTTCATTAATTCAAAAATAGGACAGTGTTCAATATCATCATGCCAAGATATTTTCAGTGTAGACGAACCGGAATAATCAATATGGAATGGATACACGCGGTTTGTATATCGCTCTTGAAATAGTGATTTCCTAAGTGGCTTCTTTACCATAGATGGTTCTGGAGCACCGATATCCCAAATTCCTTGTTCAGCCTGCATAGTGAATGCTCGTGTTTGCTTTTTCCAAATGGGATCTTCAATACCCAAGAGAGAATTTCGGCGCGGTTTACTTCCACATATTTCAGAACTCCTTCGATTCGCTAAAGAAATTTCATGAGTTCCACAGCCCGATTGAAATATCTTTTTTTCAAAACAGGATCTTTTACGACACTGGTTGCTTAGTGGATACCCAGAATTCATTTCTTGTGGTTGCACGATTACAAAATCCCTTCCCCGTGCATTAAACAAATCGATATTTGAATCACATGGAAGCGCAGAGTTTCGTGCAATTGCATGAAGGAATTGTTTTTATTTCCACACAACTTTGACAATTTATGAATTTTTACTTTATTTAATAAAAACATTTACGGAGACACAATTATAAATTTTCTGAAGTGCCGAACAGTGAGATGTACTTGTGACTTGCTACATGGGAAATAAATGAAAATTAAAATGATTAAATACGTTTAAAATTTTTGAAAACATTTCCTAAAAAATAACTGATTCTTTAGAAAAAATAACATATTTTGTTACGCATTATAACCAACATTCCAATATCAAGTAGATGTTACATATCCAGATTTAATAATAAAGGGAACCATTTTATATGAAAGACATATAAGGTAAATAACCTTCAAATGTAAACAATTTATTGGTTTATAAATAGACTTTTTAACCCATTTGCAGCTATGTACTTTTTAATTATCTTGTTTTGAGGCGCTGTTTCTGATTGCACGTGGAGTTATAAATTTTTCTTCCAGGATAACCGTAGATGATTTTACCCCATCTATGTCTCGCGAGTCAAATTTCATAACTTGGTTTGAAGAACTGAATTCAGGTGCTCCTGACTTAGGTACTCGGAATCTAAAGATTTCGGATAGAGTACATGTTGGTGATCGTGGTCTGGTCGCCTGCAAGGACCTCCCAGCATCCGATAATTGCTTGCTTGCGATATCAATTGATGATCCTCGGTTAGTTCTCTCTCCGATACGGGCTTATTACCTCCTAAATCAATGCTCTTGTACGTTTACATCGTTCTGGGAGTCAACTATAAATTCTCGCCCTCAGCATCCTCAAGACATCTTAACTCTCTTCTTTTTCCATCTGAAGTGTTCAACTGGTGATCCAAAATGTAGACTTTGGCAATTGTGGGAACCCTATTTTCTTATGCTACCAAAGAATTACACTGACGTTGCCTACGTTTCATCAACTAATCCTTCGTTAGTAAAGAAAATTTTGTCTTCTCTTCCGGCTCCCCTTAAATCCGCTTTCAAATCACAAATACGTAGGTTGAATGATGCCTATAAACGATTGTTTTCAAAACTAAATTCTCCTCCACCTGCTGATTTTACTTGGGCATGGTCAGCGGTCAATTCGCGTTGCGTTTATGTAGATGTCCATACATGTGAGCTGGGGAATAGTGTAATTGATAAGGATGTTGACCATAAAGTGGAGTTTCTTTCAAGTACTAATAAGAATATTGCAATTGTTCCCTTCTTTGACTTCTTCAACCATTCATCCAATGTATCTGTTTGCATTGATGTCAAAGATGGAATAATGTATCTCAAGACGAATTCCAAATATCGATCAGGCGAACAGGTGTGTTATAAATACTTTTATTATTGAGACATTTTCAGGTTTTTATTAACTACGGAAAACATGATAATTTATTCCTGCTCTGTGAATATGGTTTTTGTATGGCGGATCTCGGAAATCCTTGTGACGCTGTATATCCAACTTATAACGATTTACTTTCGTTTGGGAATCCTTACAAATTGAATTCGATTCTTAGTATTCTTCAGCTATCAATATCTGAGAATGGGGATACTACTTGGAAGGCGGTCTGTATATCTTCAGAAGGTCCTTCGTACTATCTTGTTCTTATTCTTTATTCTCTTTTCTCGGAGAGAAACGAAATTCCTTCTGTAAATATCTTGTTCAGTCTAGATGAAACTAACCGAACTCTATCCGTGGAACGGGGTCTCAGAAAACTAAGAAATCGTCTTCTTGAAGAGACGAAAACTTCTTTGAGACTCCTGGATACATTGAAGGATGGGCATCCCTTTATCGATCTTACTAAATGCTTGCTTAATTCGAGGATAGCACTACTTAATCATTTCAACTAGTATTATGACTCCAGATAATTTCGTTTACTCGTGCATTTATATTTGGATATTCTTTTGTATAATTAGAAAGTCTTATTTTTTGTATTTTTTGAGTTCTTCGTCTATCTAATAAAGTTAAATTTGCATATATTTACCCTATGGACTTAATCTAAAATGGTTATGTGAGTGATTTTTGATTTAATGAAGGAAAGGGCTTTTCCAGCATAAATTGTGTGGGGGTAATAGTTCGATTTAAAATCGGTCAACACGGATATTTACATCAAATTCTGAATACACACTAATGGGTACATCTATCTTTAGCCTTTCTGATGGTTTATCTATAAACTGAGGCGTAATATGCAATATGACTTCTAGAGTAGCGTTAAACTCCCAACTATGTCAGCTTTTTTACGTTGGCTTGAGTGTGTTTTAGGATAACCCCCCATACCGTTAGTAAACTGTCTGTTAAATCTGTGATCTGAAATTACGGTCCACTCGCAGCAACCGGAGATAGACTTTTATTTTTGGGTGAATTATAACTTAATCAACCAGGTCTGAAAATGGAGTTTGGTCATCCTCGAACTTACGGTTAAAAGCCTAATTTTGTGGACGTCCTAGTTGGCAGTAAAAAGCGCTAATCGTTTGCTGCGACAGAAGAATCAGTTGTTGATTATATTCTAAATTGACAGGAAAAATAGACTGACAGGCAGATTTGCATTTCTTGCAACTCCTATGACGTACGATCAAGCACAGTACTATAAAGTACGCTACATTTGTCTAGCCCTTATTGACTGTTTTTTATCAAGAAGGATCGGCCTCGCCAATTCAATTTACTTTTTAAACATTGATTTATAAGAATGATCATTTTATTACTTGTGCATTGATGTAAACACAGCCTGCTCAACGACTCACTTGCCCAGTTATCTTGGTTTCTATCTCTCATTTAAAAAATTTCACTATGGTTTATTCCCCTTCGTTTATCTAACTCCAACGTCTCAATTATGTCGGTCGTGTATTGATAGCCAGCCTTATCCTGTTCGGCTTTGTGCGTTTACTCAAATATTCCCCACAAGGTACTCCCTGTTCCCTTTTGGTCTAGGTTCTCGATGTTACAAGAAACCTCTTCTACTTGAGAGCAGAACATTCTTCAAAACTGAATCAGTATGATTGTATCTCCCAATTTCATGAATTAGAAAAAACAAGATAATTACCTCTTAGTATGTATTTTTAAAAGAAAAATAAAAGCTGAGACAAATAATCTATGCTGAAGCAGGGCAAAGACACATCACATGCACATTCAAGGGGTCAGTTTCGGTCCTGAAAGATCAAATCCGAGATTGTGTCAGTCCTAATGGTAGATAAATAAGTCAAGCATCAGATCATTGATATTAGAAATGAACGGAGCTCATTTTCCTTTCTACTTCATTTAGTTCGAAGGTGATAGAACCTTGGGACTGCTTATGGGGGATTTTTCTGAGGATGGTAGATAATCTGTGATGTGGTTCGGAGTTGCAACGGCCTTCTGTACGAGAGCTTCACTTCCAGGAACGAAGACGTGACCTATGTCTACCAGACCGGCAATGGCATTCACGTAGGAATTGAAATCCTCTGCGTATTGAGCATAAGCGTAATGGCCACCTCCTTCGATTACCTGCCGATAACAATAACGACCAACTACTTATTTGATTTAAATAAAAAAGTATTTTCCTATCAGAACCAAGTTAAGAATTTGCCCTGATGGAACTCAAGCGCATGATATAATCAACGGTTTTACAAAACAAGTATAAGATAGACGTAATTGAACTTAATTGCATAGTTTTAAAGTCTTAATTTGAAGACAAGATAGGAGACTAGATCAATAGGGTTCGAGACTTCCAGTTGCACACAGCTCGGTTCAGAATAAAGGATGACTGTAGGTATTTCCAGAATTACTCTTTATTCATATTTCCCATGAAAATACATCGTCCACGAAGCCGCAGTGACATCTTTATGTCCCTATGGGTCAAAGTTCCTACCTGTCATGTCTAAACGAATTTATCGATTCTCCCCTTTCCATAACCGCCCCGTTTTGTTTTAAAGTACATCTACACTCATATTCTCACGCGTGTCCTTACCCAAGTGAGTCATATAAACTGTCTTTGTATTTCCACTCCCATACACATGGACAGACACACGCTTGTCACTACCGTCTCTTACCCTTCCCTCTCATCTCCTCTCTTCCCCAGTCCCCTCTCTCTCACTCGCCCGAATCCCCTTAGTAGTTTGTTCAATACATTTTGGCCTAATCAGTTCTTGGTGTTCTGCTCTTTAGCTGTGGCTAACCCTTACAATTTGTGCTTAGCAACAAGAATATGCGCTGGTATATTTTGCTAAGTCGAATATTGTTAAGTTTGTGTTCCCTCAATTTTCAATAATTGAGTTGAATCACCTTAATGCCTTCTGAATATAGGTTGGGACTACATTTAACATCAGACTCGTGAAGAATATTCCGATATGCTACCATTTAATCCCTCTCTTCTTTCGTAATACCCTAAGCTTGAGACACTTGAAGTCGTGGTTGTTGGACAGCGATTTCAACTTAAATAATAATGATAAGCAACACTTCCCAAAGAAATAATTCCGGAATTCATTCAGGAAAGTGACCTCCGATATCTTATCAGCGTAAGAAGCGAAGTCTAAATCCTATTATAAGCAAAATTTCCTACGTCTTAGATTATGCAATTTTTAACGGGCAGAGTCCGTTTTGACAAGCAGATCTACATAACTCAATATAATATTATGTTATCAACCCACGGTTTGGATTGCCTATCAAACCTCTCAGTAATGCATTATATAATGTAGAATAGTATTTACCTTTAGTTCATAATTACAACCATTGGATAAATAAATTTTTGAAAGTATCAATTTGACATTTTTAAATGTTAAAAAAAGGTACGAATTGATATGAATACATTAAAATATTATAATGGCATTCTACAAATAAGCTAAAAAATGATCTGCAGAATATCCAATGAATAATTAATATTTGTTCAAGAAAACAAACATCTTAGTCATTTATATTCCCTAAATAACAATAATTCCCAATCCTATAAGAATGTATAAAAATGTACGCAAATATTTTTAGACCTGAAATTGATTAATGTGAAATGCAGAAAATGCGCAGAATGTGGACTTTGTTAAATAGGACTGGGCTTAATTTTAACTGATCGCCAGATCTGCAAGTGTGGCTAAACTAAATGCATCATGCATAAGTGCTTTGGTCTGCTCGGATTCCAAATAAAAACTCCCAACCAAGTACAGAATCTCTATTTTTCACCTTGATTTGATTGTCATATAAAAGGTTTTTCGTGACTGTGATAATTAAATAAGCTACTTTAATTAGATCACGGCCCTGCGGAAACAACAATAATCATATATTTTACCATGCGTCTTCTCTTCAAAACTTTACTTGAGAACTAAAAATAATTAATGTCCCCATTAGTATACTTTAATTTCCAGCTAAAAAAGTATTCTAGAAATATTCATATCCTTTCCCTATACTTTAAGATTAATTTACCGTTTTAAAGTACAGACGATATAGGTTGGAATTCAGTAAGCGGGATAGTCCATCTCACAAACAAATATCGATTTGTATGAAAATAACAATGTCCGAAATTGAGTACTATAACGGTGCACATCTACCAAACGGTTCGACAAACTGTTAGAAGAAATGACGATTATTTTCCCCCGCTCCCAATATTTCTTACATGAATATAAATGTAATTTCCTTCTTTATTTCCCCACTGATAAAAGACACCTGATAATTATACTTATTTGTTTAAGCCGATACCGATTCAGAGTGAGTTTCGTTAATGCAAGCGTGTTGACTATAACGTGTCTTGTGCTCTGCCGTGGGTTATTAGCTTCTGTGTTAAGTTGCTGCATTTGTTGACCCTGCGAGATTACTATCAGGACTGCTAATCGATTACGTTATAGCACAAACACTATTGGTTGGAACAAATCTAAGAGACCTAAAGATAGTGCACCACGATTCAAGATGAAACATAGGAAACGCTCCCGCTCAAGTACAGAATCAATAAAACATAAAAGACGTGCTAATATGATGAATTGCAGGAGTTCACGGCGATCAGCAGTTCCAAAAATTAGAAGACAAAGGGGTGCGTAGGCCAAACTGTATTTAATAAACTACAATGAAGATTCGGTAGAGCAAGAGAGGAGAGCACGAGGAGATAAGTGACAAGCATGTGTCTGCGTCTATGTACGTAAGCAGAAATAAAAAGGAAATTTATGAGTCACTTGAGCAAGGACCCGTGTGAGGATATGAATGCAGGTGCACTTTTAAATGAAACGGAACAGGTATATAAAAAAGGAAGATCGATAAGCTCGTCTAGACATAACAGATAGGAGTTTGAGTCATAGAGACATGAAGGCGAAAAAAAACTACTTTCATAAAAATATAACTAAAGTGTAATTTTGGGAAATGCATAGTCATGCTCCAGACGATTAAGATTTAGTCAAAATTCTAAGAATAATATTTTTTCAAAAATAAAAAGAAGACATGATAGCCACTTAACAAAGTAAAGTAGGATTGCAACCATTCATTACGAATAACAAGAGCATATCATCGGGAAAACATTTCTCTATCATATTTTCAGCATACATTAAAATGCTCTTTTAATTGAAGAGCAACATTACCATTATTACCCACACTAATACAAAAATTTGCAATTTTGAACTGTGGGAAGCAGTTGAAATCCGTCAAAAGAAAGCCAAATAAATGATAGAAGGTAGGGAATTAAAAAAACTGCAAGAAACGTCAAGGTATCAAAGAATCTTTCAAAAGACCATTCTGTATCTTGGAAAACAGAAAATGGTAATAAACCAATCTTATAAACCTTTACAGTTTCTATTAAGTTTTTGAACTAACTTGAGGTGGTTTGCGGAGTGTGGGATTGTGAAATTATTAATTACAATGCAGTTTTTTTCCTAATCGAGGGGAAGCTGACACTCAAACAAGAAAACGTTTAAGACGAATTGTATCAATCACAAATCCAGCTCAAAAATTTGTTACTTTAAAAGATTAACACTCTCTTATTTCACTCTCTTTTCCTATCCTTGCTGAAGATGTGATATCAATCGACATAACCCCTCTTTTGAACTGAATAAACTTTACATGAACTAATTAGTTTTTCCCTATCAAATTGATCAAATTTACCATTAAATAAAATATAAATGCTGATTAAAATACCAAAATGGATACAACTTCAAGATCCGCCCTATTTTCATATTTTTTTAAATGGAAAAGTGCTGATCGAATTAACTTTTTGAGAGCCATGCCAAGAACAACTCTACTCGTCTCACTAACTTCACATGATGTCGCATCCCAATCGAAACGCATTGTAGACAAGTCCTGATCACCACTCTTAATAAATATTCATTAACGGATGCATTTCAATAAAATTCCTCACATTTTATGGAATTGCAAAACACACATTAACGGGGCAGGACAGGCACCAACAACTTTATGCACATCGCTTAGTCTGTAGTGGTATAATCTAGTCCCTGTTAAGTCTAAAACTCGTGATATAATCTCCGGCATAACAGATAAAAAGCTTTCAATTATCAGAATAATAAACGAGTAATTTAGTAATTTGTAAAACGACCCGGGGAGAAAGAAAAGAGATCACTAGTTCGTTAATATAATCATTAACGACCTCAAATGCCCAAACTCCGGATGCATAGTCTTACAAAAAACAATAGTGGTTAAAATGTCACGTATTCGAATGGCATCCACAATGTTGAAATTGAAACCCGATTTATGCATTTTCTGAAAGTGCTTTGAGAAAGCAGGGGAATTTAATAGGACATATTTCTTTGAGCTGGATGGTAAAGGAACCTGTTCGATTAGTACACGACCTTTATATTACTTTTACTGTAATTCTCTTCAGAGGGTATGAAACTTAAATTCAACTGAGTATTCGCACCCATCGGTTTTAATAATAAATAGAGTTAATATCTTTAGGACCCTCCAATTTCTCTTCTGATATGATCACCACCGCAGAATACTTTTCTTTTATGAAATAACTGTCACCCATTACAATGTTATTATATGCCTTTTATCCAGATCTAACTATGATCGGAACGATCGAACAAGTTTCTCTTCTTTGTAGATCCTGACTATTTTACCGTTCGTAAATAAAATCCCGGTGGGTTTTTCCAAGTGCCTTTTTATCTCTTTATTCCCCTTTATGATTTTTCAGGCAGTAATGGAACTCAAACATGTCACGTCTTCACCGAAAAAGTACTGAACTAATTAATCACTAGTTTACACAATATAAGTTATGAATAAAATTTCAAAAAAAGTGTGCACAAAATTGATATACTTACCATAACGTCGACGTAGGAGTTCGGCCTGAGAGTTCGGATGCGCAAACCGGAGGACATATCAATCCAAGAGCGACCACCGTAAATGAAGGTGATTGGCAAATCTGTAGCTGCCTGAGATATTCGAGGGAGCATTGGCCGGGCTGCCCAGCCTAGCATTTGGGACAGGTTTCTAAAGGCGTCTTCACCACTGGAATTAACGAAATTAAGGCGATTCTACATATTTCGTGATATCAGTTCATTAATACGGAATAGTAAGGCTCCCTTGACAATAAAACTGCATTAATTGCACGTGCATCACCAGATTTTAATTTCATCCTCTGGGTTTTGGATAATCAAGTTAAAGTGAACCCCAAAAGAGTTAATAAAAAGCTGAAATTCAGAGCTCATACAGATAAAACCGGGTCTTACAATTCATAACCGCAATTGATCATGAGTCTGTAAAATACCACCCATTTGTCCCTTAGTGAAAACCAATTTGTGCCAAGGGCCACTGGATGAACAGCACAGCTACCACCCCTCTACTTGATTAGAATTAGCCAGTGAAATTGGAGATCCGCCTCACTAGGCAACGAATCCCTAACATCCGACTTGGCAGACGTATAGGTACGAATAATTTTACGAACATTTCCATTCCACATATCCATATAATGCCTGCGTTTCCACCGTTTTAGGTAGAACATTCTAGAGGATCCGAGTACGAAACAGTTATTCAGCCGGTTAGTAGAAACCATCGTATCTTCACAATTAGAAGCTTTCCATATCATTTAAAATACCTAACAGGATAAAATTGTACGAAAGCTAATACTAATGGGGATGAATGTACCCAAAAAACTCGAACATAGCATAAATATTATAACATTTAAAATTAATAATTTAATCATCCTAGAATTCAACTTCCACTTCAGTGAGAAAAAAGAACAAATAAATTCTTTCGAAGGGAGCTATGCGTCATCTGAAGCGTTTAGAAGATGAAAAAACCCTAAATGTGTGATTGATGCTAGACAGAGATTAATAAAAACCATTTTTAATGAGGCTTCGAAAAACGGTTCAAATAAAGGTAATAAAAATGAAAAAAATACGCATGTATAATTACAGTTAGATTCAGGCAGAAAAATGTAATAAGCAATTCAGAATAATTAGTAAGTTCGTTTCTCGAGCACTCAATTTCCGATTACTGTTTGTCGTGGATGGAAATAAAGTCTAACTAGATAGCTATAGGACAACTCAGAACCCCCTTCCGTGTTTGAGCTAGGGTAACCATAGTATACTTCAACAAGCAGCCTAGAATACACTAATGGTCATGTAACATCACATCTGTATCGGCATACCTTTATCTATTAAATTGAGAGATTTTAAATCTTATTAACAGTAGAGCATTTTAATTGCTGTCCATCCAAAAAAACAAATTTAAAAAATCTACTTAGGAACATTTCTAATTAGTAACCTCAATTAAAAGTGACACGAAAGACGAGTGATATGTATCAAAAAATATTTGAAGGACGCCCAAATTTGCAACACCCATAATCCAGAAAATACATCAGCTAGACAATTATGCGCATAGTAAATATAAATAAGAATATAGAATTTAAAAGCGTACGTAGGGTGACGACAGTTAATATGATAGATATAATTGTAAACGACAGAGGGATCATATGGAGAAAGCTTTTCAATATCATCGCATTTTGATTTCCCAATTTTGAGCTGGGCTTCCCCCGAAGACCAGGGATTTTCCATTGAATCATCCAGAGACTCTCTATCTAAACCACTTGTTTCCTAAAAAAATAAATTAGAGATAGAACGAAGAGGCCTATGAATTACAAAAACAGCCTACTTCAGAAGATAGAGCAGGCTCGGAGTATATTTGTTCAATATCTTGCCTCATGCTTCGCATAGCATGCAACCCGAAAGGACCAATCATTCGCATGGTTGTGAGAGCGCGAAAAGAAGTCAACTTCTTCAAAAGCCAACCACGCACTCCATCTGGGGGTTTATGAAAACTTTCGTCTTTTCCAACGAATCCCCAAGGGTCAATAAGAACCAAGTGAACAATGCTTTGAGGGTGGGAAAGAGCATATGACGCCGCGAGAAAACCGCCCATACTATGACCGAGAAGAATAAATTTATCCAAATCCATACGCTTTCGCCACTCCTCGATAACCTCTACAAATTTGTTTTCAACCTCCTCAGCGGTTTCTGGAAAGGGTGGTCGTGAGCTACGACCAAAGCCGAGAAGGTCGAATGCATACACTCGACGGGTTTTAGAAAGACTGTCCAAATTTTTGCACCACAGCCCGACACCAGAGGCAAAACCGTGAATAAGAAGTATAGGCACACGTTTTTCGCATTCATTTTCATGGGCGTTTGTTAAATAATTTCTCGCTACTATAGTACGAAGGTAAAATGTCGAATCGAAGATTGGAACGAAGAATTTTTCAAGTTTGCATTTGCATCCTTTAAAGAAAAGATAGAGTTAAATAATTATGACGTGCGTTCTAAGATTTTATTTTCTGCTTGAACAAGTTTATCATTTGATGTTGGGATCCATTTAAACCACTGCCACCAGGAATCCTTAGATGTATCGTGGAGATCGCTATTGAATTTAATTAGACACGCATGATAAGATTTACCCATCCGCAAGAGGAGCCGCAACCGCCATTTCGAGTTAGGGTTCATTCAACCCTAGTTTAAAAAACGGAGCCACAGTCAAATCTACTTAAACCAAGATGATTATTACATCTAAGCGCATTTTCTAAAGTGCAATCCAATTATTAATAATTTTATCATACTAGTGAATTAAATTTTTTTAGTGGAACAAAGTTCATTTTCTTTAGTTTATATTGATTAAATTTTATATTAACAGCTCCCATTCTTATTTCTCAGCAATAGAATTATAAAAAACACATCAGAATAATTGAAGTATTTTAAACTTATCCATGTTGGTTCCATATTGCAAAGAAAGCTATTTAGTGAGTGATTTTCAGGCATTTGATGAAGGTAATGATGTCAACGTATGGGATCCAGCCGTGAAAATTAACTATTTTTTATAAAATTTTCCTAGTGTCAGGTTTGCAGCTCCCGGTTACTCTTCTATGTACCCAATTCTCGGCTACCCCTACTTTAAACCAGTCGGATAGGTCCAGCGAATCAGCCGATTTTTCCACTTCAAGGGGATGGCAAAGAACTCGTGTTCTACAGTCTGAAGTCAATGATTCAATCTAAACTACTCTAATCTGGTTAATTAGAATGTACTTCAGAAGACTAGATACCTGGGTCACCGGTTCTCATCTCAAAATTGGTTGGCTGGCCGGAACATTAAGAATGAGGAGAAACTTCCTTTACAAAGACTAATATTTAACTTAAACTACATATCAATACATGTAAGATGTCTTAAGTGTAATTTTTAATCTTGGAAATTTTACACCAATTCCCCCTTGATAATATTTTGTCCCTGATAAAATTTTAATCCAATAATTTCACGAACCTATGCGTCATTGGTGACATTATAATTTAATGCACTTTCGTTCAAAACCCCGGTCTATTACTATGATTCTCCTATTGCAGTGTCCACTTTCCAGTATCTGGTCACGGCTGACAAATTGAAACTGATTGATATGTGGACGGTCCCAATTCTTCAACATATCTTCTTACCTTGGCTATAACATTGGAGATAGTGCTCTTATCATTCTCCACAAACATATCACTAATACGCTATGTCTCAGATGTCTCCATAAGCTGTCCGTTTACGCAGATGTGATAACGCACTTACTTGTGTGATACCAACCACACACTGCCATATTTGGGTAATTCTTTTATATTCCTATACTGTCATTTTTCCACAAAAAATACATTCAAATTGCTCGCTTCAACCTATAAACAATTTCCTACATACTGTTTGCCCGCAGTTCGCTAAACGGCATTCGGAATGATGCACACACTCCCTCCCTCTCCTGTTTCTTGGTCCATTTCTAATAACCTCTGCTCGCCGCTATTTTGTCTCCCCCTCTCCATCCTATTGTCGAGGTGAAGATTGGCAGAGGTTTTAACTTGTTGGATAGTCAGAGAAAACCAGATATTTCAGCAGTTAGATAATCCTTCTGAAGACTACTTCCTGATGTCTATCAAATGAGTTTTAATTGACACAATGCACTAAGATGTAACTTAGCCAAGATGTTTTCTTACTGGGCCTCACTAATCTTCGCGTGTAATTTCAAATGCATTAAATCGTTAAAATAGATCAAATTCGGATATATGATATTAATAAGATCTGCTCTCTTAGTGGGTAACCGACAAATAAATCGTTTAAGTAAGCACACTAGTTACTAATACAAAACAAACCAAACTCCCAATGCCAAAACATGGCAAACCGTGGCGGGGATATTTAGTTTTATGTCGTGTACGCCTTGAGTAAATTGTTAAACCCAATTCGTTCGAATAAAAGGGAATTAAAAGGTGGAAAATAAAGAATCCTACACATAAAAATTATTATTGGGGGAAATATAGCTTTCTTATATGTGGCAAATATCTACCATTTTCTTACGGAGTACAAATAGTATAATAAATATTGATTTTCGGCATTACAAACGACTGCATACTTTCCCACTTGAAAGTCAACTTCTAGGGAAGTTGTCACTCAATTGCCATCGAAGTGAAGTTCCAGATGAAGGGAACGCTCTCAAATATCTAAAATCCTGAAAAAGTTATATGCCTGATTTTCAGATGGGAATCACTTTCCCTTACCAGCAGTATATGTCGCGATGAAATCACATCTTAGGTCCAAGCTTTCGATCAAATGAATAAAATAGTAATAGCATAAAAATATTCGTGAACCAATTCCATACTGATTAAGCAAAGATAATAAAAATATTATCGGGGATTAACCCGATCAAAAAAATCAGGTTTAATGAATGTATCCATGCTTGCGTTCATCAAGTACTGTCACACACACGAAAAATTCATATTGTGTTTCCACATAAAGATTGATTTTTAAACAATGTGGTATAGTAATGCACACATTCTGTGTTATCCTTCTCATATACGAGTTCATTCAATATCCCTCCTAATTTCTCGGAATATATTTAATGATTACCTAATCCCTCATGACAAATACTTCAGTTCTTCTCAGCCAACAAAGCTATCTCGTCCACAAAAGACGTCCTTGAATATATTAGTGCTCACAAATGTTTACTGATACCTTTTAATTTTATTAAAACAACAATAGGTGGAGAAAATAAGGAATTTTTTGATTTTTCGAAATTATTTGCTATAAATAGTCAATAATTTCTTTCAACTGCTAACGGAATTTCCAGTTCTTTAATGACTTATCCTCTTTCTGAATCTGCCACTTACACAGTTACATAGCTACAGCTACAATTGACTCAATGCAAACGCAATTTGAAGGGAGAAAGCTGAAGTTATTTAGGAAGGGTGGTCTAAATAGGTCTTTATTAAAGAACATCATATTAAAACAAATAATATTAAGGAAGTATAAGGCCCATAGAATGTATTAAAGAGAGACCAAGAAATGTAAAGAGTACAAAGGATGAAAGGAAGCGGCCATGCCAGCATGAGTGTGCAGGATGATGTTTAGAAATTGTCCTGATCTACCCAGTGGACATGCTGGCAACCCATGTTGGACTACCGCCACTGATACACGCTCTGCACCCATGTTAAACTGCATTCAGGAAAGTGTGCTTTCTTACTGAGGTGGCGGGACTACGAGCCTACTAATAACGTGCTTGTGCTTTACAATGAGAATAAAAGTGTTCTTAATATAATTGACAGTTGACGATCAGCCCATCGTCAGAGAATATCAAATATCCAGCCGAGTTAGTTTGGAGTAAATTGATCAATCTGAGAAATATCATGGATTCTGAAGGCTTGAGTTATCCTCAGTGGCATCCTATCACCCTGAAAAATTTTCCTGTTTCTAGAGACGGTTGAAGTAAAATTTGTTAGCACATTATTAATACTCTATAAATAACTCCTTAGCCCTCACACCAAAGCGTTTATTCAAAACTGCTCCTGGGTAGAGGAGAAATACCATGGAGACTCCCAACTGCGAAACTCGAATTCTGTCAGTCCATTTAATCGGTGCCATTCCACTCACTGGATGTACACCGATGGGAATCGAACCCGTGGCCTTTGATCGTGCAGTCAAGTATGTTAACAGCTGTAATTTTCTATGATAAATTATGTTGTTTTAATAATGTGGTTTTTGATTGATTTATTGAATTTCTATTAATTGAATGATTAAGATAATGTGAAACTAAAATGAAAAATCACTCCCATTTGGAAATAAATAGGCAAATTCCTTATAATGCTGAAAAATTTTTTCGCTGTGTTTATCTAGGTTAATTTAATCTTTCCTAAACAATGACATAGTTTTGAAATGAACGACTTCATATCAGATGCACTATTTTGTAAAGAAGAAATTGGTGAGGCAACAACTCTTCTAAATTATTTTAATACCATTTGGAATTCTTGGTTGTTCTCCAGAAGAGAAAATAGGATTTCTTGACATTTTCTTCCCTGAAGGCGATCTTAAGAAATAAATACGACAAATTAAATCTGCAAAATAATTCAGATCAAACAATTAGGACACAGAATTTCTAAAATGGTACAAGAATTGGTAAGCTCCACATCCAAGCTTGTACAAACTATTTACTTATTACGATCAATTAATAAATGAATTGATTATTTAACAATTACGTGATGTAGCGTCCGATTTCTAAAAAAAAATATATTTCAAGGTCACGTATTTTCGTCGAAACAATGATCGGCAGTCGACGAGTCCATTTTGACCATTGTTATTTATGTTATGACCGATAGAAATGCGCTCTTTTTTATGAACTACGTCTGATGGTAAGCTTAGGATGACTTAAAGGAAAGACATTGAAACGAAAATAATTCATAAAATGAAAAGAAAA